>SMOI01000454.1:0-10611 GCA_008000375.1 Poteriospumella lacustris | reverse complement strand
ACGTCCTTTACTTTTGTTGCGAGGATCTCCGCGGATCGAAGCATGGCATCGTGACCAAGATAGAGAGCAGCTAAGAGTACGTGGGAAAGGATTCCCCGTGGTGCAAGTCATTTCGGACCATATGTACGTTTATTGCATTCTTCCATCTATACATACGGTGCAAGAACTACACAATATGTCCTGTGCAAACCTAGATTCCCAAAGGCGACACGACATCTGGGGATGCGACATTCAATAAAAGCGTCCTGACCCTGTAGGGGTCACAGTAGTACTACTGTTCCACTAAGGGAATTGTTCCATTTTTGACAGTGATATATCCTCTAAACATGCTTGTTGGAGGAGGTTAAGGTTTTTCGTTGTTGATCAAGGTTTTGACTTTGGCTATTCTGGCAGTCCTGTTTACGACCCAGCCAATTGTGACGTGGGCCGTGTCGGCCCACGCCGTCGCGCGACGCAGCAACGTCGAAAAGAAGACACGACTCCGCCGACGCGCTGCTGAGCAGCGTCGTCGCGTCGGAGGAAGGACGCCGCGGTCGGCGCGACAGCGGCCGTATCGGCTCTGCTCCGTCGCACGACGCAGTGGTGTCGGAGACGAACAAGCTCCAGCGACGCGCTCACTTCGAGCGACGTTCGCACGGGAAGGGCCTGCCATCATGAAGTCTCTGTCACGGGAATCATCTTCACCTGTACGCGTTGATGACGATACATCCGATCCTGCAGCTGTACCAGAGGTTTAGATTCACTCCGATACTCTGTTTGGAGATAGCAGTCCACGTCGACTCCTCTGTTTGGAGATAGCAGACTCCTCCAAATCTTCGACCCTGTTTTCCATGCGACTAACCCTACCCATATCATCAAGAGTGAATCGCATACGTTAACGTTGTTCCTTAAAGGGCATCGGCTGCTCTTTCAACAGTGAGACTATCAACTGCGCATCCATAGCTTGAGGCACTGGTGCCCCCGCAACTGAGGCTGGAGTTGCAGACGAAGGAACGTTTGACATTCGAGACTATTTTCTGTGAAAACAGAAGCGTTAACATGGGGCGTGTTATTACTTGAAATCCCATTAGTAGCACCTCAATACCTTCCACGGGAAGGTAACTCCTCCTCAAACCTTTGGGGAGAAACTCTGGGGTGAGTTGTAAAGCAATATACATAGGTAGAGACTAAAGAAGAAGCAGAACCGCAACCAGACGTTGTCTGGTGCACATTTGCGTGACACAGTGTCGCGCAACATTGTGCTGACCACTCGGATGCGAGCTTGTTTAGGGCTTCAGGGGTATACTCCATGTTGAATATTTCCCTGTTGGGAAGTGCATCATGGATAGGTCTTCACACAGTTATTGAGTATTACTTCCAATCGATTCATTCGGAATGGACGGCGAAAGGAGACTCCAAACATCCCTCAATGATCTTCAACCGCGCATTAGGATTGGTCCACCTTTTCGGTCTTCTTGAGTTTGTTGTCGTACTTCCTGAAAGATCCAACAACACACTGCTTTCGCTATGTTTCCTTTTCCAAAGCTTTGGCGGGTTAGCTCCGAGGAATAGAGCACCCCTGGATTATTTTTATCGAAAGAATTTCAGCATTACGCTCCTTACACTGCATATCAAACCATTTGTCGAAAAGTAATACTGCAGTGCCGATATTAATTGAAAATAGGATGAAATAAGTCTATGGTGGGTTCCCTTGTGCAGAATTTGAGCGGACTTGTCAACACAGGCATATGCAGGGCTTTAGTGGCAATCGAAAACCTCCAAATAAGCAGGTACAGGGTTTTGTACAGGTATCGGGACAGGTTTGTCTGCGATAACAAGGAGAATACATGATCGATTGATGAAGTCTATTTGAAAGGAGTTGCATCATATGATCCAAAAAAATCATCGCCACCAGTGACTTTTGTGACAATTGCACCAACAAGCGCAACGTTGCTATGGTGTGCATGATGATGACGATAATGATCAGAGCTTACTAACCCTAATCCTAACGGTAGAAAGAAAGCGATTTGCTCGCGGTGTGTATGAATTAATGGACAAAGCGAAGTTCAAGAAATATAGAATCCTAGATTCGCCAGCCTAGGGAAAGAGCGAAATCCAATGTTCGGTTTTAGTTATTTTCCAGAAAGATTCCCCGAATTTTTCCCTGAAGCGCCTTTAAGGGGAGTGGGTGTCCACGTTTCGCCGTGTCCGTTCGATGCCTCTATCTCGGTAGTGGTTTTGACTTGTAACCAGTCACTAGTCACAAACGGCTGGGTTCGAGTGCGCGCGAAGCACGCGCTCAGACCAAAGGCTTGCGTGAGTGCCGTTCATCGCGGATGTGATTGCTTCGGCCCCACACGTTTATCTACAAGGACGTCAAATTCCAATTTATCGGATAACTTGAAAGCAAAACGAATTCTTAAATACTTGCTTGGAACTAAAACTATCGCACAGCGAGCCTTTCAAAGTCTACGCGGACGACTCCCATAACATACGCGTGGAATAGTCGACACGTGGGCACGATGGATTGCTAATTACTGTAGGTAACTCAGCTTCGATACATTTCTGCAGTTTCAAGCTTAAGATAGTGCAAGGGCTGCATCAGAGAGCGAGCTGTTGGTACTGGACGAAGCGGGAACTTACCAATCATGGCCGAAATTGCTTATGACCTCCTTATTTGCATCACCACGCAAGATTAATGTTTACCAGGACAACATCAGCACAATGGTGATGTCCTCTGGCCAACTATCGTTTAAGAACAGCAAACATCTGTATGACAAGCCCACCAATCCCCACCAATGCGGTGGAGAAAGGTGACATCGTCATCCAGCACTTACCGTCAAAAAAGATGCTTGCTGAGGAAACCTTTGCCATCTTGAAAAAGGGGTCATGGACTTACCTTTGAGTCAAATTCAACACCATATCGTTGGATTTGTATCCGCAGTCATAATGACCAGATCAAGTCACCGGAAGTTCTGATCGGATCACAAATATATGCGAATCGAAAGTAGCATTCATATCTCAAACAAAAGAAAAACAAAAAAAGGAAAAAGAGTTGGACTGTGATCGTCTAAAAACAATTACAGAGAATCACTCGCCACGAGAAGTGTGTGTCGATCAAGTGATCAAGAAGTCTGCAGCTCTGACGTGAGTGAGCGTCGAGAGACTGTATATGAAAAGCTATTATGTGGTTGTGGTTCTAAATAGTTTTTATGCACAACAATATTTATGAACACTCATTTGAGTGAGTCAATGGAACTCCTAACGGAACTGCTACTGGTACTTTCAATGCCATTGATTCCTAGTTATTTCCTGTTTCTTGCATTGATCTTGCCCAATCAGAATTTGTTTTTGATTCATACAGTATTGCATACGGTACGTTTCTATTCTATTGAGCAGTGCATACTTAGTCGGAATCTGATCCACTCCTCCTTACCTCAAACACCGTCGCTGCCGCTTTGAATGTTGGCGATAACCTTCTTGTTAGTCGCATACGCAGTGAGACGATCGATAATCTCATTGGTGTCTGGCCAATTTACGATTGCGTCAGTTTCAGCATCTCCTTGAAGTCACCAAATGTGTACGCAGGATTACGTCGAGAATCTTCTTGTTCCGAAGCAATCCCTGTTTGCAGTGAGTGGGAGGCCTTAGGGGGTCTCGGGGGTCCGAAGGTTTTGGCGTCAGTGTGTACGATCCTCCTCGGAGGTGCGGTTACACTACTTTAAGTAGTGCGAAACTTGTAACGCCCGGGCGGTTCGCGTGCGCGCGGAGCGTGCACGCAGACCATATCTCAGCGTGACTTGTCGTTTGTCGCTTTTTTCGATTGCTTCGGCCTTTTCACTTTACGTTTTAGAAGATCAGCGACCACTTCTCTCCATTCACTAAAGTAAGATGCCAATTGTTCGCCATTTGTAAATTGAAGACTTTTGTTGTCGGGTGGTAGATAGCCAGCCTTCCGACGCCTTGGACCACAGTTTCCAACAACGTGAAAAACCCAATCACATCGCCCGCATTTATCGTCGAAGCCCGCTTGGCTTTCCAACTTGTACGTGATTTTCTGACCAATGCCAATCAATCGAACCTTTCGTCTTCTATAACTCTCAAATTCAAGTTTTGCGCGCCAAATGCCTCACCGCTTGCTAGGCTTCCTCTTGTCCCGATAACTGCTGGTGCTGTCGGCGCCACAGGCCGTTCCTTGACGTCTCGTCAGCTGCGTAGGGCCTCTAAGTTTCAGGACAAACTTCCTAACAGCATCCTCGAACTGAGGCCAGTTGTCGCGCTCCATTATCCAACAGAGTTTTAAGTACAGATGCAATAGGCGAAATCCTTGTTGACCTTGACTTTGTCCTCCAACATCCTCGTCCGTCCGGAGGTCATCAAGAACCTCTTCCTCTGCACATTGTTATCCAAACAGTTCAGCGTTGTAACGACCAGTCAGTGACCATGCTTTAAGCCAAGCCCATATGCTCCTGGAGTCCTTGCAGACGATCATTATTCCCTTACTATAGTGGAACAGTAGTACTACTGTGACCCCTACAGTGTCAGGACGCTTTTATTGAATGTCGCATCCCCAGATGTCGTGTCGCCTTTGGGAATCTAGGTTTGCACTGGACATATTGTGTAGTTCTTGCACCGTATGTATAGATGGAAGAATGCAATAAACGTACATAAGTATGGTTTCACTAAGGGTCCTCGCGCTTAGCTCTGGTCGTTATTTCCCGCACCCCGAATGTGCCGTCATCGTGCTCAACCGCGTCCGTCATCGAGGCTTCGCTTCGCCGCCGCTTGACGACTCTCACTTGCGCTGAGGAATTCAGAGCACCATGGAAGAAAAGTTCACCATGCACCCACAGCACACACAGAACAACAATTGCGACTGCCCGCATGATATAAAATAGACAGACGGTCGAAAGCTTTCTGTGTGTGCTGTGAGTGCGTGGTGCACTTTTCTTCCGTGGTGCTCTATTTTTCCCAGATGAGCATTCTCCTTTTGCCTCCACCATTTGCACTCTTCCCCATTGTGTATTTCTGTCTCGCTATATTGCCTTCCTCTATTTCCGTTTGGGTTTTCTTTTCGTTGGAGGAGAGCATTGACGAGTTTCGGCTTTCCAGCCTCCGTCAAACACTCAAAGACCTTCCTCGTTTCCCAGCCGCACGATCGTCTGGCCTTTCAGCTTGATGATCGTGCGACCAAGCTTCGAGGATCTGATTACTTTCTGTTATCACTTCCTATAACTATCTCAGTTAGCGTCCTTCGTAGCTTCCTTCGTAGTTTCCTTCTTGGCCCACGAGACATCACTCGAGTCTTATCCGACCGAGCGTTTACTATCTTCAGTTAGTTTGACCTTGCAGGTGAGTTCTGCTTCTAAACCAGCATTAACCAAGCGCAAAAACCATTTTACGGAAGGGTGGTTAGTGGATGCCTTTAATATCAGACTCAGTGAGTTCATTCACCGTAATGGAAACACTTGGGAGTACCCAAGGTGTTGACGAAGTGTTCGCCCATCTGCCCTTGCGTATGTTCGCGGTATCGTCAGATATTACCCCACATAATCGAAGCAGCCGCACAGAGTTCGCAACCCGTTTTGGGAGCGCTTCCTGGGCAAGTGAGGCGGTTCTTATCCAGGTGAATGTCAAGCAATGGCTATCGTCCTGAAGTAGCCAGCTTCGTAGGACTCTTGCTCACTTCCTTGGTAATCAAACTGGGGTATCAATCATTCAGAAGCTTTGAGTTCCAATTCTTGACTTTGGTGGCATCGTGAGTAACCTTCAATGAGGAAGTCTTGTGGCCGATCGTTCGCTTCCGGTGGCAGGATTCTGGAGGAGGCGAGATACAAGCCTTGAACTGCTGTTAAAGTCTCTGGTCGTGGAGGCAGTCGATGGCTTTGATGTCGTCGACGTCATGTCTCTCTGGATCGTTGACATCAGGTGATGGGAAAACGTTCATACGTTGGCCGCGGAGAGTGTTGAAGATAGCTCCCGACATTGGCTTCGTGAATATTTCTGCTAGCATCTGACATGTCTCCTTGTAGAGGAGAGTGACTGCTTTGTTTTCGATGCTTAGTGGCCCCAGACAAGGTTCTTTCTTTCCAATAGGTTAAGTGTACTCTGGTTGTCTTCAAATATGATCGCTGGTAAAGGAATAGTCTTTTTCTTGTAGTGGTAGTGGTAAATGGCGTCTTGGTGCCCCAAACAAGAGCTAAGCGCGAGGACCCTTAGTGAAATCGTACACATGTACGTTTTTCGCACTCTTCCATTCATACATTGGGGTAACGTTCTGCACAGTATGTCCAGACCAAACCTAGATCCCCAAAGGCGACACGACATCTGGGGGTGCGACATCCAATAAAAGCGTCCTGACCCTGTAGCCACAGTAGTATACTACTGTTTCACTAAGGGAATTCGACTTTCGCATCCAACGTCGACCAACCGAGCATTTGGGCAATGTCCTCCCAAAAGTAGTTGAGCATTCGTTTTGCATCAATAACTTCAGTCATGGCAACAACGTCTGAATCATCGTAAGAAAATTGACATTTCTTGCAGATATAAATCCAACCATCACAAAATAGTGAAGCCTATTTCATGAATGAACGAGAAGAAACCGCAACGAGCGAGAGCGTGCGCACGCGTCTGGTAGGTACGTCCGTATGCGAAAATGTGTGGGCAGCTGCGAAAGTGTGTGTGTTGGCAATACCGCAGACGCTTGCATTCGCAGCCGAATCTGGATGCATTCGATTCTGATTATTACAACTGATTTTAATATAGGATATAATGCAGAGTAAGTGCATTAAAGGAGAGTATAAGAAAGAGAGTGTTCGGAAGCAAATGTATATTTCTTTGCTGATCCGCATGAGATTTTGCGTTTGCGATTGACGGTGACTTTGCTATGGCGGCAACAACCATGATAGCGGTCAACGAGGCAGTAGGTGGCGACTTGTTTTCGCTGGTGATCATGGTCTTACCTATCAGGTTCTCCTCCGAGGAACCGGGTTACTGAAGTTGCGCGTCGATATTCTGAGACACAACATTGGTAGAGCGTTGACGCTATCATTTCACCCGCTGATCACCGCCCCGGAAGACGTAGTCGCCCGTTGTTGCGTCGCAACATTAACTAGCGCGGGTATAATACGGGCTTGAGAATACTCGCCCGGACTCGTCGCCCCGGAAACCTTCCTGAACTTCATTTCACCTGAACGGTCAGATAAACCACAAGTTTAGTTGACACGAGTTTCCTAGATGTGGTTGGACCGGGAAGTCTTTCGAAATCTGTTGTCGATGCTCGATCACTTTATCGTACCAGAGCTAAGCGCGAGGACCCTTAGTGAAACCGTATACTATGTACGTACTACTCCGTTCCAAGTAAAACTTTGGAATTTCTGAAACGGCTAATGACCCCCAAATCGGGTTCGTGTAATCAGTTAAATCCGCGCCTTCCTCAAATATTCAAATCGTGTCTCTATATGACCAATCCGCTGTGGATTGAAGTCATTTTCAAAGCGTTACGTTAAAATGCATCTTGGTCTTGCGGTGTTAATCTGGATCGTTTGGGTGAGTGCTGCCGCCCGTGTCAATTGCAAAGTTTCACCTGGAACGGAGTAGTATACTGCATTTTCCCATCTGTATCTGCGTTGCAAGAACTACAAAATATGTCCAGTGCAAACCTAGATTCCCAAAGCGAGGCGACACGACCGACACTCTAGGGAGGCTGTGGCTTGACTAGCCTTTCAGGTAATAAAATGTGAATTACTTTCTCTTCTATGATGATGAACTACTTGCTGTTGACCCGCAGGAGGAGTGACCCGACGAGGTCAAACCCAACCCTGGTCATACTGCTATATGGTGCACTGCAATCCCTTCCTTAGGGTTAATTCGTTTACGGGCGTAAGAGAAAGAGGGGAGGAACAACATTTGGGGAGAAGGGACGAAAAGGTACCCTTTCGATCATCCTCTTTTGTTTGAATTGGATTGCATGTTGGTGATTGGAAAGCTTGTTGCTTTTCACAATCGATTGCCATGTCGGAAGAAGACTCTTCGCCAAACCGTCGAAGTTTGTTGTCTCAAAAGACATCGCAACAGCACAACGATGTCCGTCATCAATGTTGCCGTTGCGTCGGTATTGAAGACGTTGTTAGCGAAACGTTTGTGCCTGCTGAGCATTTAAACGATGCGAAAATGGCCAAGTTTATTACTGAAGTTGATAAACGAAATAATTGCAAGGTATGAACCTTATGGCTATTTTGTTGCTATGCTATTTTGTTGATGTTATTGATAAAGTATGTGTGACATAGGACGCACAACGCGTACGATCGACGACGACGACAATGAATATAGCTATTTCGCTGTAATTTCAATGAGTATAGCTATTTTACGAACGCTTCCAAATTGGCTATTTCACTGATTTTGCCGTGGAATAATCGTGATTATACAACTCCTAGCCGTGGAACTAGAGCTAAGCGCGAGGACCCTTAGTGAAACCGTACACATGTACGTTTATTGAATTCTTTCATCTATACATACGGTACAAGAACTACACAATATGTCCTGTGCAAACCTAGATTCCCAAATGCGACCGACATCTTGGGGAGCGACATCCAATAAAAGCGTCCTGACCCTGTAGGGGCCACAGTAGTACTACTGTTCCACTAAGGGAATAGTCGTGATTATACTACTCCTAGCCGTGGTATAACCGAAGTTGTACCACTCCTAGCCGTGGTATAACCGAAGTTGTACCACGCAATCGCTGATCAGAGTTGTGAACCGCTGTGGTGGTCACCGTGTCTACCCCGCTCAGAGTTGTTTTCCTGAAGGTCGTCAGGTTCAGCAGCGAGCATCTTCGTTCGATACACCAATGTCGCTTTTACGACAATTCTTGGTCAATGATATCAGGAAAGCAGTGACGTGAATGGATTTCCTGTCAAAGAGGACGGCAAAGACTGGTATCAACAACGATCAGAACGCCTATTCCCGTGGGGACAGGAGTTCCGGAGCGCACATAAAGCTTGTGATCCGTGGGGACAGGAGTTCCGGAGCGCACATAAGCTTGACATCAAGCAAGTCACCTTGCGACTTCTTGACGGTGGTTCACATCTGGATATGGTTTGGAACGGAGTGAAGTTGTATTCAGTGCAACGAACTTTCAATGAAGCTGTCCGTGACATCGATCGGGCTTTAGGAAACAAAGAAACGTTTGGCTTTCCTGAGTCTACAGAGGATTGTGAAGGTCTTGCTTTTGAATGGTCTGCACTAATTATTGCGAAGTAGCAGTTTGACGGACTGGCAATTCCCATCGAGGCTCCTTCGAGAATGGAACGGGAGTCGGCTCGAATGCCAGATTTGGCAAATTATCGAAATCGCAAAGGCTGCTTTGCGTTGATTGTGCAAGACATAGGTGATGCGAATGGAAAGTTTCGGTATTTGGAAACTCGTTGGCCTGGAGCTACACTTATCGCCAGATGACATTATAGTCGTTGTTCAACATGGCACCTCGGTATCACATGGCATTAGACAAAGTATACAGTCGCTTAGGCGGTAATCACCATATGTGCCCATTTCTGAAATCTGTCATGAGCGACGTCAATTTGTATTACAAAATGAAGGGCTTCAATTATCTGTTGAGCGATATAAAAAATAAATTCACAGATGGGGCATACATTGGAGACACGTAGAGTTTTTATTCGTTGAGAACCAGAGCTAAGCGCGGGGATCGACAATGAAGCCATGTACCCAGACGTTAAGTGCATTTCAGTGCACTCCACAATATACCCAGTGCAAACCTAGTTTACCAAAAGCGACACAACACGACACGGCATATGGGGGTTGTCCTGACCCTGCAGCCAGTAGCAAACTACTGTTCACTAAAAAAATGCATATTGTTAATGTTTGTGCAAACTTGCACAATATCTGCCAATAGAGGTTATGACTGAAGAATACCAACGTTCTGTTCTGAAGAATTTGACCATTTGTGAGTCACGAAGTTTTGGAGGCAATATCTTGAAGTCGTATGAAGACTTCATCCTTCATCGAACCTCTCTCTAAGACGCATCCTTCAGCGAACCCGGCGCCCACAAAGTGCTCGACCAGACGCGGAAAGAGTGCACTAGCAACGTCACCAGCAGTCAGTTGCCCAGTATTGACGATTGAAGTAGTGCCAGTTTTGCTACCAGTCATAGAGCCAACGTATCCAGAGAAGTCTTATCTTTGGGGACAAACAGTATGCTCTGGAAGACTACAGTTGGGAATCATATTTTACAACAACAAAACAGTAAAATAGATGCAAAGTTCTCTAGTTTCAGGTTTCCATCGGCGGGACCCAAACAGTGCTTGAAACATCTTATGTGCCTTATGTTCCTGCCGCTAGACCCACCTCGGAGCTAGATCCATGGTCGTATCTCGCGGTACTTCCGAAATGGGAGGAGTGAAAAAGGGTAAGAGAAAGACATTGTGTCTTTGAAAGTTTGCTATCAAAATAGTAGTGATCACAAATGCTGGTTTAATAGCTTAGCTTACCTTTGATTGTCGAATTCACCAAACATCCAAGTGGTCGCTCTGTCTGATATGTTGCGCGACACTGTGTCACGCACATGCACCAGACAGCGTCTGGTTGCGGTTCTGTTCTCTCTCTCGTCTTCACCT
>SMOI01000452.1:0-23423 GCA_008000375.1 Poteriospumella lacustris | reverse complement strand
TATATATATATATATATATATATGGCATTATTGGGAAGAAGAGAGGATGTTGTTGTCGTCATCGTCATGATGGCGGGCGTTTCATATATTCTGCTGGGCATCAATGCCCAACAACATCACCTTAAGCTTACACTGGTAACCGAGCACGAGCGGTAGAAGACGAAACCATCGTAACGGACGCCCAACGGTTTACTGCGTTCCCCATAAATCGGAATAACCCACTTGCGTGTTTGGACACGATAAATGTGCGTCCAAAAAGTAGGGCTTCGTATTGTTGATCATTCCAACAAGCTGATAATGCACCAGACCGATGGGGGCACGCTTCGATGGAACAAGTGGGGTATTGCCCGAATTCTCAGTAAACTGATCAAGCTTCTCATTACAAGATACGTACTTACCCAAACGAGTCACCGCTGATTGAAAGTTGGCCGAAATTCGGTCAAATTACTGTTGGGAAAAACGATATCTGGCCGACACGATAGATACGATGTTTCGACAAGCAGTACGGGGCTTGTCCTGCTTGTCGAAACAGAGCTCTTCCGCGCATACCTCCAAGTTGTCGTTAAGAGTCGAGCTGACTCTTGTGGTGGACTTTGGGACGTCCCTTGAAGCCTCACCTTGACAGCCAGATACTGGTGAAGAACTCCAAGATCGAAATTTCCACCGTTGATGGCCCGCTTGGCGTCGCTGTAGGCCCAATCTCCCTCTTCCCACATTGCAAAATGTCCTAAGTTAAATACGATAAGAAGAGGAACGTGGAGGAAGCCTCCACTTGTGAAGGCGATAGCGGAACGTCGCGTCAAGCGCGGACTCCACTACCGACAAATTGTCGGTGTTGTCGGCGATGGTGTGTAGCCCGGCGCAGCTCAGCCAGGCTAACGTAGGTTAGTCTGGGCCGAAGCAATCAAAGGGCTGAGACGACAAATGACTAACGACTAAAGACAACCCACGCAAGCCTATGGTCTGAGCGCGCGCTACGCGCGCACTCGAACCCCGCCGGATGAGTTTCCCCCCTGCCAGGCGAACGGCGAACGGCGAACAGTGAGACAATTGGCAAACAATAATTCTATAGTTCATTCAATCGCGACATTTCTCAAGGCATGTCTCATTTCGTTCCGTTTTCCTGCGGTTTCCACGAAGATACCGGTCGGATGGGCGCTTGGAAAGCTCCGTGGAGGCCGGCGCGGGCGATTTCGCATTTACCAACGCCCTGACGCTGCCATTCGTCAAGGCTGAGGACGCGCTTCCTTTCTCCTGTTCTTCTTGTATCGTGTATTGTTCTTTAGAACCGCATGCAATTGATGACCTTCAATTTGTCGGTCATTTAATGTGGTGGTTACAGGTTACAGTTTCGGTTTCGATGTCCGGTTTCGTTGCGGTGCTGGCATTCGAGCTTTGAATCGGCGTGATAGATTCGCGCAACCACTGACCTACTTTGTTTGCTGCTGTGTAGCCTACAGTGTATGTAGTCCTGGGTTCTGGGTAGTCTAGGTCTGAGTGTAACTGCCGTTCCACTCAGCCACGCTGTTGTCTTTACCATTCAATCTGTTCCTCTCTCTGGTGTAGTTCACCACCATTCCTTCCATCTTTCTCTTATGTTCTGTAATCACAATCAATTGATTCTCACTCGGCATCAACCAGTGAGTGTACAATAATTAATTATTGTTGTTTTTACAAGGAAAAAAAACGAAACCCAAGCCCATGAGTTCTGCAAACAAGATCTCCAAGGCCACGGTCACAAAAGGGTCCGGGACTACTCTCTCGGCTCGAGCGTCAGGATGGGCTAAGCCCCCTGTCGACCGCACTGCAAAGGAGCAGGCTAAAGCCACTCCTCCTGCAGTGGGGCAGAAGCGACCTCGATCGCCTGCGGCTACGTTGCCGCAAGCTCCTGGGGGGCCCTCCGACGTCACGGGTATGACGGGTGAACCCTCTGAGGAGGATTCCCCATCAGACACCACGGGCTCACAGGGGGAGCACAACGGGGAGGTCGGGGATCCTGACGTCCCAGACGACAGCCATGAGGGCATCGATGGGTCCTGGGCCGACGATGATCCCGACGTCGAGGAGGCTTCGGCCCATCGGGAAGTCGAAGGTGTCACTGCACCCTCCTATAAACGCATTCCCAAGAAACGCCGATTTGATTTCGGTGATGACTTGGATGCGCTGGAAGGAGGTACGGTGACGCTGGTCAACACCGACGAGCCTGTGCCTCTCGACTTCGTGTCAGACCTGCACATCTCCCGGTCAACGTGTTTGTCCTTCTTTCAAAAGCTCAAGCTTTGGAGAAGGAACACGGGGAACCACGGTACACGTGGTACGGTTCATAGAAACACGTTGTTTCTATCCGGGGACGTGAAAGGCTGGTTGTCCAATATGGCTGGAGACCCAGCCGCCAATCCTTCGCGACAGGACTGGCGAACCTTTTCCGACGAGGAACTTGACCGCAAGATAAACGAGTGGTTAAGCTACAAGGCGGGACAAGGATCAACGAACCAAGTTGCTCAGTCGACCATTACCAAAGTCATTGATGACCTTTGGCCGGATCGGCTTGTGCCTTGGCTGGGGAAAGATCCTCACGGCAATATGCGCGACCTTAGCAGGTTACGCACGATTGTCGAGGAAACATTCTCGAGCGCAGCCTTGATATCATGGTTGGACGCTCCCAAGGAGGAAAAGAAGGAACTGACGCTTCGCCTTCTTCAAGTTCTCCTTGACCCGAGGGTGAAGAAGCAACCTCAGGGCCAATCACTCCCTCGGTTGGATGGGATCTCAATTCCATCTGAACTGGCTCAAAACCCGCAAATGACAATTTGTCTTGTGGTGAGCCAACTGGTGCGGGAAAAACCTCCTGCCGTGCCTGAGGGCACGTGGCAGATGTTGCAATTGGGGTCGGAGTGGAGACATGGCCAACCAGGCTATGAAGCCATCGATGATCCCGGGAAATTGTTCAACTTCCTCGCCCAGTATTCGCGGGCAGTCACGTCGTTGAAAGAGGTCCATGATTTTCTCAGCCTTCAAACGCTGGGGGGTCGGGCCTTGACAGACGTTGCCTCAGCGGGGTCAACGACCCCCTCTGCCAAATCCACCAGGCACAGTCTTGGGCAAGATGATCGAAAAAAAGATCGTTGGGTTGGAAAAGCAGGGGGTGGCTTGCCAAAGCCAAGTGGCCACAGCCCGGCATCGACCAGCGCACCAATCACGTGTTACTGTTGTGGCCGTGTGGGTCATGCCGGAAAGGACTGTAAATTCCGAACTCATCTTTATGCCAACTCGGATCCAACCATTACCTGGTTGGATTCCAAATTTGGAAAAGCTTACCGACAGTTCGATGCAACTTGCAGCAAGCTTCCGGTGCACAAGGACCCAAATGGGAATCCGTACGCTGGTCCTGGCTCTCCTGCGGCGTTTCAGTTTTCGGCGAACAACAAGCCGCACACCTACGGAAACAAAACACACACAAAACCGATCGGTAAGACTTTCAGCGACTACTTATCATCGCTATTGAAAACACAGCACGATTGCATTACTAATGCATTTGTTGTGCTTGGTTCCAATAGGCTTCAAGTCCGAGCGCTAATCGATAGTGGTGCGGACTCCAGTGATTATGTCAGCACTCGGATTTACGACTGGCTCAGAGCTTTAGGCCAGCCAATCCTCACCCCAAATCAGGCCACCATTCACGGTGCGTGGGTAGGAAGTAGTTGTAGAGTAGAAGGCATATTAGACTGTGTGGGGGTAAATTTAATCACTGATTCTAAGTCACAGCTCTCTTTAACTTTGCAAAGTGTCAGAGTTATCAATGGGAACTTTGATATCATTCTAGGGTTACCCACAATAAGGAAATATGACCTTACTAAGGAGCTTCGCTCTTTATTTGAGCCATCGACAGACCTCGACCGGACTTTGGAATTTCATGGGACGATATTGGCAAGATTGCCGGGATATTTAACCATGCTCTCCCTAGTAGAGGAGCAGCGATCTCCAAAACTGTCCAAACAACAGATCATACAATATGCTAAAGAGGATTTGTTGGAGTTGCTCGATGACCAAGAGGAAGATCCCGAGTGGAAGGATGGCTGGGAAGAAACCCTTCCACCAACGGACGAACGAGTCGATGAATCACCGTTACCAGAGGTACGTGGGAACGACTCTTTCCATCAACGGATCAAACGATTACTCAAATCGCATGAAAACGTTTTCGCGAGGTCCATTACGTCTACTCCGGCACGAATAGAACCCATGAAACTAGAAATTCATGAAGGTTCTGTCTGGAAGAACAATGGTCCACCTCGACCACAATCGCTAGCAAAACAAAAAGCTTTGGTTGATTTCCTAAATCATTCTCTTAAACAAGGGTTGATTCGACGCTCACAAGCTTCCGATTACTCGCAAGTTGTCATGGTGCCTAAAAACAATGACAAGTGGCGATTTTGTGTCGATTATCGGCAACTAAACGAGATCCTAAAATCTATGGGCTGGCCTATTCCAAATATAGATCGCATGTTCCAACGTTTAGGGGCCAAGAAAGCCAAATTCTTCGCGGTGTTGGATTTAACCTCCGGCTATCACCAAATCTTACTGGATACGGCTACGAGTAAACTCGCAGCGTTTATTACCGATTATGGAGTATTCGAACCTGTGAGATTATGGATGGGAATCAAGTCGGCACCCTCATATTTTCAACAAAAGATGACTGAGGTTCTCCAAGGACTCATCTATTCTATCTGTGAGATTTACATCGATGATATTATCATCTTTGGACGAACAGAGGAAGAGTTCCTACATAACTTAGATAACGTTCTTAAGCGATTGAAGGAATTTAACCTCACGCTTAACCCAGACAAGGCTAAAATCGGTCTTACCCAACTTGAATATGTGGGACGGGTTATAAATGAATATGGACTAACTATGTCGGAGGAGAAGATCCGTAAGGTCGTAGAGTTCCCTCGACCGTCTACTCCAAAACAAATGAAACAATTCCTAGGGCTGGTGAATTACTTCCGAGCTCATGTAAGGGGATTTGCAGTGGCAGCCCAACCTCTCCATGAAATGATCGAGGGTTATCAGGATATAAAACGCCTGAAACACCTCGACTGGAACGACCGACGTACGACTGCCTTCGAAGCAGTAAAGGATGCGATACGGGCTAATCCTTTATTACATTTTATGGATGAACAATTGCCCATCAGTTTAGCAACTGATGCATCTGATTATGGTATTGGGGCATACTTGTATCAAACCAAGACAGATAGTGTAACGGGGGAGACAATACAGATCCCGATTGCCTTTCTAAGTCAAGCTTTAAACAAAGTTCAAAGACGATGGTCGACGATTGAAAAGGAATGTTATGCCATTTGGTATGCTCTTAAAAAGTGGGAACACTTACTAAGGGATGTACACTTCAATATATACACCGACCATCGCAACTTACAATATTTAAACACCAATACACCTAAAGTGGTTCGGTGGAAGTTAGCAATACAAGAATATGACTTTGTTGTTAACCACATTGAGGGGAAGGATAATGTCGTTGCTGACGCTTTCTCGCGCTTGTGTGCCCATCACGGAGAAGATGAGAAACCTGACGTCTACGGTGAGAGTCTGATCAACTCCACAGGTGCCGATGGTCTTATCACAGACCGTCTCTGTTTCCTCAGGGACCTCTGCCCTTGCTCATCTAATGACAGGGTCTACCTCTGCGGGATTTCTACAAGTGCGCAAAATGAGAATAGAACACCGACAGCGCCGCCGTTGAACAAGAAATCTAAACGACGACCGCTTTCTCGCGGGAAAGGGGCGCCTCACAGCAACAAACAGCCAGTGGGGACTTCTGTTCCGGGGGAGATTATTTCCAACAGCCCCGAGAACTGTCAAAGACTGCAGCAACAACCTGCCACGTCGACGACTACTCCAATATTAAATCTATACAATGTGGAGATGTCTGGTGATCAACGCAGCGCTATTGATCGAGTTCACAATGAGTATGATGGTCATATGGGCTTTCATCTCACAATGCAACGTCTCAAAAAGAGAGGACAAGTATGGGCTAACATGCGACAGCACGTACAGAAGTACATTTCACAATGTCCGACATGTCAGAAGTTAAGAGTTCTGAATCCATGCATTAAGGCATTACCGTATGTTACTGCTGCACCTCAACCGATGGAACGCATAAGCATAGACACTATCGGTCCTTTGAAGACGTCTGTCAAGGGATTCGAGCACATATTAGTTGTTATTGACAGCTTTTCTCGCTTTGTCGAACTATATCCTTGCGTATCCACAGGGGCCAAGGAAGCAGCTGAAAGATTGCTTGAGTATGCTGGTAGATACGGTCAACCGTCTCAGATTTTGTCGGATAGGGGAACTCAGTTCCTGAATGATACCGTCAGTGCTCTATGTACCATGTTAAAGGTGGACACAATCACGGCTACTCCGTATTCAAAGGAGGAGAACGGAATTGTAGAACGAGCTAATAAGGAAGTTCTACGTCATCTAAGAGCTTTCATAGCTGATGAAAAAATCCTGGAGTCGTGGTCATCATACCTTCCTCTAATTCAGCGGATAATGAACTCGACTACGCATTCTGCATTGGGAGTATCTCCAGCTGAGATTGTATTCGGTATATCTGCCACTCGTCTAGATAGGAAGTTACTGTCAGATACACCAACACCGAACTACAACCCGGCAACAGGAGAACCCTTAGCTACGGCCCACAGTTCCTCTCCGACCCTACGGGCTTGGATAGATAGAATGATAGACGCACAATCACGTCTCATAAAAATTGCTCAAGAGCATCAAGAGGAAGTACAGCGTCAGCATATACAAAGCAACGCACCTTCTGAACAACCCACTATCTTTGACGCGGGACAATATGTACTTTGTGAATACCCAAAGACAGCATTTGGCAAACAGCCACCGAATAAACTCCTGACACCGATAAGAGGGCCGTTCAGTGTGGTATCTTATGATCCCAAAAGATTGAGTTATACTCTCCAACACTTAAATGTGAATAAAACCTTCGTCATAGACATGTCCAAGGTTCGAAAATTCGAGTATGATCCGAATACTACGGAACCAGCTCGTGTAGCATTAGCCGATATTACCGAATTCTATGTGAAAGCAATTCACGGAATTCGGGGCAATCCGAAGCGCCGTTCGACACTATCATTCTTAGTGGAGTGGGAGGGATACGAAGAGCAAACATGGGAACCATGGGCTCATCTCAGACATAATACTGTATTAAAACAGTATTTATCCACATCTGAACGTAAAGACTTACGGACGTTAGCCAGATCTATGTGAAAGAACCATAGATGGACTGAGGAACAGGGTTCTAAGACTTGGACTAATTTTTTTCATTCTAGGCAGTCCATGTCCGAAGAGGGGGAGGGGGTAGTGTAGCCTACAGTGTATGTAGTCCTGGGTTCTGGGTAGTCTAGGTCTGAGTGTAACTGCCGTTCCACTCAGCCACGCTGTTGTCTTTACCATTCAATCTGTTCCTCTCTCTGGTGTAGTTCACCACCATTCCTTCCATCTTTCTCTTATGTTCTGTAATCACAATCAATTGATTCTCACTCGGCATCAACCAGTGAGTGTACAGCTGCTATACTCCACGACGTTTCGTTCGCGTACAGCATGATCAGTTGCTGAAAGTGAGTTGGCGACATCGAAGTTCTCAGGCTTCCCAATGTCAGTTTGCAACGAGAGATGCAATCGCTCCGCATCGTTCGATGGATGCGGGAACGAATAGACAGGGATATACTTCCTGCAGGCCCGCCGGTGGGGATGTAGGTCCGAATCGAGCCTTTTTACGGGCAAGCACCACAATGTCATCGTCGGTGTCGCCTTCGGGTGACGCCTTCTCTTCATCTACGCGTCTGGTTGAGGCTAATTGACTTTCATCACCAAAGCGGTCATTTCCTCTACTACTTGATCTTGATTGACATGTGTCCGACTTCTCGTTTAGAAGGAGGATCCCTTCTAGTGTGTGCACACTAGTGGGTGCAAACGTTAGGACGTAATCCTTCAAATCTGCGAAACGCCTCTACTTCCACCACGCGCATCTGTTTTGTTGTTGAAAGGCTTCATTAATCCTGTCTCGAGAGGGCGATAGACAGGAGCGACTATGCCTTCCCCAGGAGAGAGAAAACTTCGGAAAACGTTCGCTTTAGGCTTAGGGTTGTTTTGTCACATGTCACATTTCCCTTCGATTCGAGTGCGCGCGAAGCGCGCTCTTAGATCTTGGGTTTGTCGTTCGTCGTGTGTTCAACAAACAGCGCGCTCTTAGATCTTGGGTTTGTCGTTCGTCGTGTGTTCAACTAACATATGTGTACAGTGCACCCGCTGTTAGCTCGTCATCGACCCGGTGAGGATTCGTTACTTCCACTACCAGATCCAGTATGACCGTACATTGAGCAAAATCGCCATCCAGAGTGAGGAGAAGACGGGGGTTTTCCGAGTCAGCGATTGACTGAGTGGAAGGAGAGGGCGACGACGCGAATTGGGATGACGTGCCGAGTGACAAACTGGTTGCGAAGGAAGACAGAATCCCTGGATTGGGAGATGGCAGCTTACCTTACCACAACTCCTACTGTGCCGTTGCCAGTGAACATCAGGTCAAAACAAGAACATCAGGTCAAAACTTTGCAGCGGATAAACAGTTTGAAGAATCCAAGAAGATAAAGCTTGGAGATGAAGAGGACGAAGACCCAAAGTTCGTTGACAAGTGTACTGACAAGGCGTCCAAGAAGAAGTCCAGTTCCGATAGATCTGTGACGTCCACAACATCATCCAAGCGAACTGATTCATCCGGAATTTCAATTCACCACGGTGATGTTGTTCAAAGGAAGATTGATGATAAATTGGCCGATTCACTCAAGAATTTATTCAAGAAGTCCATTAATCCCAACCGCGGACGGTTTCGGGCCCAATTTCCCCAGACCGCGACAGTTCCGGGCCCTGTCCGCGGTTGCCGGCTAACATGCCGGCTAAACAAATTGGGGTTGCAATTTCGTATCATTGGCACAGTCGAAAAAAACTAAAGCAAATATTTTTTGTTCCTGTTGTTTCCTGTTGTTTCTTTTGTTCTAAGTCTCTGCCTCGCATCATTTCTTCGATTCCGCCCAACCTCCTCGTGCGGTTCGAAATTTGAATTTTAACGTTAACTTTGTCGTTGATTCTAGAGTCTGTGCGATAGGGCCCGGAACTGTCGCGGTCTGGGGAAAGTGGGCCCGAAACTGTCCGCGGTTGTCCATTAATCCAGATGATTCAGAGTCAAAGACTTAACTTATTGAAGTTAACAATGAACAAATCCGAATGGTCCTTACTATAAACAAGCTTATTGTTGATAAGGACGTTGTTATTCCGACGTGGTTTTGGAAGCCGGAAAAGACCAATGAAGATGACGAAGATGAGGAAGACGATGGCGAGGAATATGAAGAGGAAGAAGGCGAGTATGAAGAGGAAGAAGAGGAGCCCATCAAGAAACCCGTCAAGAAGACCCCGTAATCGACGAAACGGATGAGGACGATTACTAATTGTTTTTGCATGCCTTCTATTATACCTGTCATGTCTTGTCATTCCGCTTTGCTATTAATCACCCCCCCCCCCTGCCATGGACTTATATATGTTTTCTTGACGTGAACCATGCCATGACTCTTGTTGTTGTTGCATCGAACACCTTGCCATTAATCCCACATATTCAAACGCTTTGTAAACGAGATAAATCATCGACTAGCGTGATCAAACTAGTTATTGCGTGATTACATATTGTTGTCTTTGCTATCTTCTTACTCACAGGTGTGGAAAAATCACGTAAAAAACCAACCATCAAGACAGCAAAGACCCTTACTTATAGGTGTATGAGGGAGTGAGTAAAATGAAACAAAACAACAGAGTCAAAAAACGTTGAGGGTGATGGGGAAAACAAAGCATACTAAGTCAACAGAAGTTGAGGGGCCAAAGCTTATCAAATGTTCGGCATGTTAGCTCTTGTGATGCAGAGCACTTGGATACTCTTCAATCTCACTCTTAGAGATAAAACGCTGGGGATGAATCCCGTCTTTCATTTTCAAATAACTGAGATAGTTGTAGTTGCACACAGGTTTTCTTGTATCAAACAACGTTTCGCGAATGATGTAAAACTTAACGACCAACTTCATAAAGCACTCAAACGACATCGGCGACATATCATGAACACTAATGAAATTCATAGTATCGAGATCGTGATAAACATCTCTGAACATCAGACGCAATGTATCTTCATGATGACAAGAAAGGCCATCACGTACATCTTGATAATGCTGAGCTGGCATGGTAACGACCAAACCCATGAATCTCACATGGACTTCTTCGCACATCACGAGAATGAGTGATGATAAAGGTGAGCTCGCGAAAGTACTCAGCGATCGTTGTGGCGCTGATGTATGTTGGGAGACTGACTTGTGCTGACATCTTGTTCGGCGTCTCGGTCTTATCTGCAAAAACGAAGTAATGCTCAGTACACGATATCAAGATGGCTTTGCGAACACTGAAATACCTGGTTGTAACGAAATCGCTGTCGCTGCGTTTCCGCTACGTTGAGTCCCGAGCACTGATCAAGGTGTACGTAGATGCTTCTCACAATCTGAACACCTCTGATGCCGTGATTATCGCAGTAGGTCATCGTCCGAAAGCACCTTAACTCAACCGTTCGCCAGTGGTGGCCACCTTTGGTCTTGCATAACTTTGTTGACTTGAGCTTTTTTTGCGGAAAGTAATCCAGTACAAATATTCATGTCCGTTCAGCGCGTGCCCCTACCAGTAGGAGATCTCCTACTGGTAGGGGGAAAAGTTTTTCTCGAAACGCCCCCCGACTCCTATACAATACTAAAACTCTAAAAAAATATTAATTATTGGGGTAAGAAATTCACTACGTGTCTTTCTTTTTTTTTTATATTCACTATGATTTTATTATATAATTTAATTAATATATTTTAATAAATAATAGAAATAATAAAAGGGTGGAAAAGGTGGAAAGGGTGGAGAGGTGAAAAGGAATTTCAGATTTTGGACGAGTATTAATAAGAATATTTATAATTGGGAAACCCTCCCACCCTTTCCACCTCCACAAGAATTTTAAAATATAGATGAATTATTTTTATTTAAAAATTTATTTCTTTTATTATTATATATGGAAGTTGAAAAAGATAGTTTAAATTGTGTATTATGTAATCTTGATTATTGCGATTACCTCAAAGAAATAAAACAAAATGTGTGTTATCTTTGTGATTGTTGCATTGAAGAAAAAAGCAGAGACGAAATAATTAAATTAATTCTTGACAAAAAAATTAAGGTTAAGAAATATATATTGAAAAGAAGAATTAAAAAAATAGAAAAGGAATTAAAAAAGATATGGGACATTCGTTCAGAAATATGGGATTTAGAATATAAAATTGAAAGATTGCGTTTTTCAAATTTTGGTCACACTGATATAGACGAAGGAGTAGGAGAATTAGAAATTGAATTAGAAAGTTTGAACAGTGTCAGATATCATCTTGAATATGAATACAAATATAAATTATATAAAAGGATTAAAAAATAGAAATATATTTATTTAAAAATTTATTTATTTGTATATTATATATAAATGAATTTAAATTTGGAACTTGTAGAAAAAGATGTTAATTATGGTTTATTAAAAGAGGATGAAATAAAACAAAACCTGATAGACTTTTTTAAATTGGATGAATTAATAAAATTATCACAATTTCACACAATGGATTTTAAGAGTGATAACAAATATTTTGAAATCAAGTCAAGAAGATTTAACCATAATAAATATGAAACAACTATGATAGGTAAAAACAAGATCGACTATGCACAAAAATATACCGATAATACATATTATTTTATATTTGTTTTTGAAGATGGTATTTATTATTATAAATATAATATAAATGATAAATTAAAATCTAGTATCGGTGGCAGAAATGATAGAGGAAAAAGCGAATATAAGCCATATTACTATATTCCAATAAATTATTTAATAAAACTTTTTTAAAAATATATAGATTATTTTATTTCATATTAAAATAATTTAAAAATTTGAAAATATTATATATTATAATATTATATATAATGAATTCAATTATTGAAAACTTTGAACTTGAATCTTTCAAATTTAAAACTATCGAAGAAATAAATGAATATAGATTTAAAACAATTACAGACCAATCAAATTATTTTGCTACTCAAATATTTAAATATTATAAAGTCATATCTGATGACATAATTTATTATTATAATAAAAATACTAAACTATGGGTAGAAGTTAGTAAAGATGAATATGATTCTTTCGTCTTTGATTTTTTCAATAACTCATCCAAGAAAATAAAAAAGATTATAAAAAAGACTGATAATGTAGATGAACAAGTTGAAAAAGCAATTAAAGACTTATGTTCTAAATTTGACCAAAGCACATATTTAAAAGATATAACATATAGAAGTTTTTCAAAATTAAAACAACCAAAATTTATAACTATGTTAAATGATAATAAAGAACACTTGCCTATTAAGAATGGTAAGAAAATAAATTTGAAATCATTAGTAGTTTCAGATAGAACACCAGAAGATTATTTCACATATGAATGTCCAGTTGATTTTGTGGATAAAACCCCAAATGCTGATAAATTCTTTTCACAAATACAACCCAATAAAGATAACAGAGAATTAGTCAGAAAAGTTTTGGGCTATAGTTTAACTGGTGATATGAAAGCCAGAAAATTTTTTATCTGGTTTGGTTTTGGTTCAAATGGTAAATCTAAAGTATGTAAAATAATGGAAAAAATATTAGGTTGTCAATATACACAATTAGATAAATCTGTATTTATGAAAACTAAGAAATCATCAGGAGCAACACCAGAAGTAATGGATTTAATGGGCAAACGATTAGGTGTATATTCTGAAGGTGAAACCGCAGATAATATGGAAATGAATGTAGGAGGTATAAAACAAATATCAGGAGAGGATAAAATAACTGGTAGACCTTTATATTGTTCCAAAGTTGATTTTTACCCATATATTAAAATTCATATGCTTACAAATTATACACCATCCTTAGACGCACAAAAAGCAACCAAAGATAGATTAATATATATATTTATGGATACAAATTTTACAGATAAACCAAAAGATAAAAATGATATTAAAATTGATAATGACTTCGCCGAAAAAGTAGAAAATGAATATTTATCAGAAATGTTTTCTTGGATTGTTAAAGGTGCTCAAGAATATTATAAAAATTGTAAAATAGAAATGACCAAAGAATTCAAAGATAGAACAAATGAAATTTTATCAGGTTCTGATAGTATTCAAAACTTTTTTGAAAGATTAATTACAAAAACACATAACACAAAAGATTTTATTAAACGATCAGACCTATTTGAGAACTATATGGGATTCTGTCAAAAGAATTCTCAAAGATGTCAACCAAGAAGTTCTTTATTTAATAGAATTGAAGAATTCGGAGCAGTTAAAGCAACTCTTCACGGTTTAGATGGTTATAGATGTATATCACTAAAAGATTTAGACCTATTGGAATTAGAAGAGTCCGAAGAAGTAGAAAGTCCATTTGATATACCACAACCAAAAAACCAATTATCAGAAGAGGAGTTATTAGAATTAGAATTAGCAAAATTATCGGAATAAAAAATATATAAATGAATTTAATTTAAAATTTTAAATTTTTATATAAATATATAATATATATGTATAAAATTATTGTAGAATTTCAATCAAACATTAAAGGTGTATATACCAGAGAAGAAGAGACAGCAACTGATGATTTTACGAGTACCATAAAATATAGACGGATGATGGATAGATGGTTTAATATTTTATGTCCCCATATTGATTTTGACTATTTCAATATGAGGGATGGAAATGATAAACAGTATAAATCTTACAATAATGACATATCTGATAAAATAAAACTGAAATTAATTAATGACACACTGAAAACTATGGATAGTATCGATGAAGAACTTGAAGGATATAAAGATTTTTATAGGTATACTATTATTAAACGAAGTTTCAATATTAAGGTTGAAGAAATTAAACCTGAATACCAAGGTAGAAAATTTTGAACATATAAAAATATTTTTAATATAAATGAATTTAATTTAAAATTTTAAAAATATAATATATTATAATTATATATTATGTTATACAAATTTATTTTAGAAGACAAAACAACAGGAGAAACTAAAGAATATAAAACAATGCGTGAAATCGCCAAAGATTTAAATATAGATTATTTTCACGCAAGGAGCATATATTTAGAAAGTAAAACACCTAAAAAATACTTACATCCAACAGTTAAAGCACTGAAAGATAAATATTCGATCATAGACAATCCAAATATTTATGCTAATTTAAATCATTGAAATCTTTTCTCATTTTTTTTAAATCTTTAGTTCTATCAAAAGTTTTTGAAGGTTCCCAAGTGGATTCATTTTCCTTAAATCCTTTCCATTTTACTAAATATAAAGTTTTTCCATTTTCAATTTTTTTATCTAATATTTTTGATATTATATAATTTTCAGGATTACCCCTAATAAATCTAGAATCTGGTTCATCTTCTTTGTTTGATGTTTTTTGTAATTGGTTTTTTGTTCTGGCTACATTATCATTTGCATCAGTTAAATACATAGGAGGAAATCCAGGTTTTAATAATACCTCAGTAATTTTATATATTTTAGTAGTCCATCTAGTGTCACCACTTCTAAATTTTCCGATTAATCTTTTACCCTTTACATTATCAACTGGAAAATCTAATTGTAATCTTACTTTAGTTCCAATTTTAAATAAATTGCCTGTGTAATCATCTGCTATGGGGTCAGGTGATATTTCTGTTTTAAGTGGTTTTCTCTTTTTCTCATTATAATATTCAATAAGAGGTTTTAAATCATCTACCCATTCTTTTGATTTTTCACCAGTTATTAATTCTTGGTTTGCCATTCTTTTTAATAATATAGTTCCAATTCTTTGATTCATTCTTTCAACTGTTGATAATTGTCTGCTTCTTCCTGTAAGTGCATATTTAATATGAACATAATTATCTTTGAAATATTTTTTAATTGGTTCTTGTGTAAATTCTGCCCCCTTATCCAATGTTAGTATATTTGGAAACTCTAAATATTTTCTTGAATAAATTTTTGAAAATGCTTTTAATACATCATTATCTTTGCTTAAAATATCTTTTACAGGTTCTGCATCAACTGAATTATCATAAGGATCAACAACCACTAAAATATATTTATATCCTTTATCTTCTGGCATATATAAAATATCTGCTTGATGAAATATATTTTTTGTAAAAACTTGAGTTTTTGGCATCTGACTTCCTATTTCTGATACTGGTTTTTTATAAAGACTTTTTAATTCAGTCTTTTTAGAGGTTTGTAAATGTTCAATAAATTCTCTAATACTCATTATATATAAAATATAATTATAAAATATATAAGATAATTTTTTTAATATAAATAAATTAATTTAAAAATTTGAAAATAATATATATTATAATTATATATGAGTAAAATTAAAGTATTGAAAAAGGAATTAAAACAAGCCAAAAAAGATTTAAAGAAAAATAAGAATATAGCGGAAAATAAAGACTTAATTTTATTACTAGAGAATGAAATTAAACTAAAAGAGAATATAAAAGGTAAAGGGCATAAAACATCATTAATAGATAAAATAGAAAAGAAATTTGATGAATATGAACCCAAAGCAAGAGTATTAGATAAAGTGCAATATGCTGGTAATAATGTGATTAGTTTTAGATTTGATTCATCAATATATAGAGGTGGTGATTTTTCCAAAAATAAAGTATTAAATATATCTAAAAAGATGTCTGAATATTTAAAAAAGAAGGGAATAGATGGTAAATTATCAACAGCAATAAAGCATCCTCAATATAATTGGAGAGCAGGTAAATTTTCATCAATAGGTGATAAAGTCCCAATATACGACCCAACAATTTATTATGACATAGAACCAGACCCAGATGACATAAAATATCAATCATTTGTTATGTATGTAGTTATTAAACCCAAAGCAATGGGAGGCAATGATTTATTTAATGATTGTTTATATAACAGTTTAAAATATATGATATATGATTTTGATAAATTTTTTGATTCACCAAGTAAATTTAAAACATATTTAGGATTGAAAAGAGCCGATAAAGTGCCATTAAATTTAATTGAAAAAGTAGAAAAGAAATTATCAACCTATCAAATTAATGTTAGAGGAGATTATATTTATACATCAACCATAAAATCAAATAAAATTATTAATTTATTATTACAAAATGAACATTATTCAGTTGATACAACAACTATTAAACCATCTTTATGCAAGTCTGTTAGATATAATGAAAAGAAACCAATGTTATATGATAAATTAACTTTTGAAGGTTATGACGGTGAAACAAAACGAAAATTAACTATTGACGAAAGAAATGAAATATTATATAGTTTTAGTTCTCAATATATATTATTTGATAGAGAACAACAAAAAAAAGGTGTTACTATACCAATTGAGGAAGAATATAAAAATTTAATTGAAGATATAAATAAACTAAAAACTTTGTCAAATGGTTTTATAAATATGAATAAAACTGGAAATATTAATAATACTTGTTTAGAATTATTTGACAAAATGACAAGATTTTTAATTGAACCAGAAAATATTTTACAAGATGAAGCCATATGGATTAATGAATCAACTACAGGTTCTTTAATTTGGGGTCATCAATATTCAGGCGATGTATATAAATATGATATAAAAAGTCATTATCCTTTTTTAATGACATCAAAAGGAAAATTTCCAATTAAGAGAGGAAGTTTTGAAAAAATAACAGAATTGCCAATTGATTATTATAAATATGGTATTTATAGAGTTATTGTTCATCCATCAGAAGATGAAAACATCAATAAATTATTTAGATTTTCACATAATAATTATTATACTCATACAAGTTTAGAACACGCCAAAAAGTTAAATTTAAAAGTAGAATTAATAATTGACGATGAACCAAATTATTTATATTATAGCCCAGATAAATTAATATCATTTGAGGAAGTATTTAGACCCTATGTTATGTATTTATTTAATTTAAAAAACCAAGGTGCAAATAAGGCCAAAGATTTATTAAATAGATTGTGGGGTAGATTAGGAGAATATGATAGAAGTAAAAAATATGATGATAAAAATATAAATATAAATGAAGATGAAGAAATTACAGAGTTGAGACCTTGTAATAAAAATGAAGATGTTAATTTAATTAAAACCAATAAAATTAACAAACCATATAAAACCAATTATGCTAGATTAATACCATTTTTAAAATCAATGGATAGAAAAAAAATGTCTGAATGTATGTATGAACACAGAAATAATATACATCAAATATTAACAGATGGTTTTTTATGTGATAAATTAATTCATTCAAATACAGATGTGAAGTTAGGAGAATTAAAATATGAAGGTAAATTTGAAAATATTACAATTAAAAATTGTTCTAAAGTGGTGTAATATCATTTTCATCAACTCCATCTTTAATTATTTTAAATGTTGAACCCTTTATATAATCATTCCAAAATTCTGCCATTGATAAATATAATAATATCGATTTGTCAGAGTGCCAATAAATACAAATTTCGCCTGATTCAAATTCAACAATATCTGCAATCATCTCATCATCTTTAATTTTTACAACGCTATAAAATTCCATTATATATAATTATAATAGAATATAATTTATATTAAAATAAAAACAAAAAATAAAAAATAAAAATAATACTCAAAATTTGGAAAATCTGGGTTCTGGAACCAAAACCACTTTTTCCGCGACCAAAAAGTGGTTGCGGAAATAGTGGTCGTGGAAACCGTTTCAGATTTTATATCAAAATTAATATTATGAATATAATAACTTTATCAGTGCATAGTTTTGTTAATGTATATTCTACACCTTTTGATATTATCCAATTTATAATTAATTCATCCAATTTCATTTCAAAAAAAATTTCTTTAATGTGGAATAAATTAATTTTATTATATTTATTTTTTTTATTCTTCCAGATGAATGTAAATGTTCAATAATTCCATCAATAATAACTTTGTCTGCATCAGATAAATTAGGATATAATTTTTTGAGTATATTAAATACCATTTCTTTTTTATTTATTTTTTCATCTGATAAAGATTTTTTATTATATGAATTTTCAACAATTCTACAAATATATAAAATTAAATCTGGATTATATTTTTGTTTTTCAATTTCTGGTAAATCTTTCAATGTTTCTAAAACAACTTGAATAATATCACCAGTTCTTTTTAAATTTTTAAGTAAGTTTTTAGGCTTGACCAGTTCTACGCTTGACTTGACCATTGTATATATAATATAAATAACATAAAAAATTTTTATATATAGTTAATTATATTATATATTTTAATGGCGAGAAAATTAAAAAATAAACAAAAACAAAAACAAAAACAATCTCAAAGAGTAGTTGTAAATATTGACAATTCTAAAAAGACTGTAAGAAGACGAGACACCGAAAGACAACAACAACCAAGAGTAGGAACAACAATAATAAATAATATTCCACAACCACCAATATACCAACAACAACCGCAATTTAATCAACCATCAATTGTCAATCCACAACCAAATACAACTATATTTAAACAACCATCACCACCTATTCCAGTTCCTCCAACACCATCACAAATAAATCAAAGTTATTATGACGAACAATTTTCTAGAATTAATAGTAATATAAATAATTTAAATAATAGATTTAATCAACACGCAGGAAATATTTTAAGTAGAATGAATAATTTAAATCCAACACAAAATTTTGTATATGTGCAACCACAACAACCAGAACCAGCAAATGCAAGTTATAATATGTTTGGTGAAGATGATGATTTAACAGTTCAAACAGCCCAAACAGTAGAATCAAATTATACAGCGCCAACAGTTGTAAATATAAGAGTTCCAAATACAATGTCAGCAACTTCAGCATTTTCAAGACCTCAATTGGATTATCAACCAAGTATAAGACCTCCAAGTTTAATGGGTGAAGAAGTTGAGGAGGAACAAAAACAAGAACCAGCAGTAGAAATGATACAAGAAAAAAAAGATGAAACAAAACCCACTAATAAACAAGACGATTTATTGAAAGGTAATTATCAAAATGAAGCCGAAAGAAATTATATTTGTCCTATATGTGGTAGAATAGATTCGAATATTGGTAATTCAAATAGACACTTGAGAAATGATCATTCAGACATCAATTTGACTAAAGGACAAACTGGTGAAAAGGTATCAAAAAATAAGAAAAAACCGAATGAACCTTCAACAACTTATACAACATATCCTGAAAGATATATTGAAGATTTAATTGAAGTTAGAAATAGACCTGGTATAGAAAGAGCCAATGAAAAAAAAGCCACTGCAAATAAAACAAGAGCAGAACAAAAAAAAGATAAGAAAAATAAAGCCATAGCAGTAGATGAATCAAGTTCAGTTGGTGAAAAAGTTGAAGCAATTGAGGAAAATATAAAACAAAAGCCAACTCCAAAAGGTGGAAATAGTGGAGGTAATAAAGTTAGACCCATCTAATATTATAAGTTGGTTTAGGTGGTTGTTGTTGAACTGGTTGAACTGCAGGAGATGAAGGAGGAGCAGAACTACCACCTCCAGAACCTTTTTTTCTTTTTGTTTTAGTTATAACTGTTTCATACTCTGAATCAGAATCAGAATCTTCTATTTCTTCCTCTTCAACAACTACCTTAGAATTTTTAGATTTAGAAACAGATTTTAATATTTCTTGTTCTTTTTTCTTAGTTAGTTTTTGTAATTTTAATTTAGTTTTCCTTTCTGCTTCTTCTTGTGCTTGTCTCTCTAACTCTTCGTATTGTTTTTTTCTCTCTTCAACTTTGGATTGTCTTTTTTGTCTAGTTTCCATCATTGATAATCTTCGTCTTTCTCTTTCTTCTTCGGATAAATTTAATGTTCTTTTGGGTTTTACTTTTGGTTGTTCTGGTTCTGGTGTAGGTTGTTGAGGTTGGACAGGTGCGGGTTGTTCTGGTTCTTTGTATTCTAATTCATTATCACTCTCAACAGGTTCAATTTTTTTACTATCTTTACTAAGTTTTACTATTTTAATTTGTTTTGACATTATAGTATTATATAGTAAATATAGAAAAAAATTTAAATTAAATTATATTATATTTATATTATATATGAATTTAATCACTGACACAAAACAAATTAATTTAAGTTCTTCAACAACAGATGCTAGAAGAAATGGTATATTAAACTCTGATTTATCATTTAATATTCCTAATTTATTAAGGAAGGATAAAAACATTATATATAATACAATTAAAATAACACACGCCGAAATTCCATACAGTTTTTATATTATAAATGAATACAATAATATTTTAAATTTATCAACTGGTCAAATTAATTTAACTTTAGGTAATTATAATGCCAATACATTTTTAAGATTATTACAATCATTATTACCAGTTGGGTATATTATAACTTTTGACACAACAACAGGTAAATATACTTTAGAATATAATACAACATTCACAATATTAAATAATAGTACTTGTTATAAATTAATGGGTTTTGAAAAAAATATAGATTATATTTCATCAGGAAATAAAATAATTATGCCATATCCTGCAAATTTTTTAGGAACCAAAAATATTTATATTAAATGTCCTAATATTATTTTAGATAATTACAACACACAAACAAAAGATTATATAACATTATTATCAATTCCTGCAAATGTTCCACCATATGGCATTATATTATATGAAAATACATCAAATATGAAAAATGTTATAAAAAATAATCATTTGGACAGATTAGAAATATTAATTTATGATGATGATAATAATTTAGTTGATTTTAATAATATTGATTGGGCTATTACCATAGAAATTGAAACAATGATAAATATGTATATAAATAATTTAAATATAGGACAATATTTATCTAGTCAAAATGTTGTTATAAATTCAGATAATAATGATAATTCAGAAAATTAAATAAAAATAATATAAAATAAAAATTTTTATATATACATATATATTATATACAAAATGTCTGTTCAAACTCCTATAGGTATTCCTTCAGAATTAAATTTTGATTTGCCTTCTTCTATGCTTTCATCTAGAAAATATGAATTTAGAGTAAATCCTTACGGTCAAGCACAATTTACACCTGGTCAAACCATTCAAATTGTTATTCCTCAAACTCAAAGAACTTTAGGTAATTTTCAAACTCATTATATTACTGGTAAAGCCACATTCACAGCCCCAGGAACTGGAACAGCAGGTACAGATATATCATATGTTTTGGGTTCTTGGTATTCTCTTTTTAATCGTCAAGTTGTGAGAACTTCAGGTGGTTATGTTTTAGAAACTATTGAACAACCAGGAAGATTATTTAATTTAGTAACATCTTGTGTTTTAAATGCTTCAGAACGTAGATCATTATCTTTGAATATTGGTTTTGACTTTGAAGGTTCTACAACTTTATCAGCAAACAACTTATGTGGACGTCCAAATAACATTAGTGCAAAAATATTTGACAATAGTATTTCAGGAGGAACTGGAAACACCACTAATTTAATCCATAATTTTGCTATTCCGTTGATTGGTATTTTAAATGTTGCTAAATTTTATCCATTGTGGAATGGAGATTTAATAATTGAATTAACTTTAGATCAATTGATAAACTACATAAGAGGATTGACTGCTAATGTAGTCTCAAATGTAACACTTTCAGAGTTAGAATATGTCTGTGAATTTTTAGAATTATCGAATGAATCATATGGTATGGTTATGTCTAGATTTCCTGGTCAAGTTTCTATTAAATCTCAAACATATACTTATGGTTCTGCTTCTCTTCCTGCTGGTAGTGGTGCAATTGATATTCCTTTCCAAGTTAAAGTACAATCATTAAAACAATTAATGTGGTATGCTCGTCCTACAGATGCTTTTGATGGTGCATTTGCTGGTGTTAATCCTAATTTAGATTCTTGGCAATTTATTGTTAATGGTACATCTTATCCTCAAAGACCAGTACAAGCAAAGAACCCTGCAGAAGCATATATGCAAATATCTAAATCTTTTGGATCTGTATATTCAAATTCACATTCAGGACAATTAAACAGAGCAAATTTTAGAGTTGGTCAAACTGCTTACAATGAATTTTATGCTGCATATTCTAATACTGTGTCTGCTTCAAATTTAGAACAACGTTCTCACAAATTCTATCAAGTATTAGATTTAGAAAGTATTAATTCAAACAAAGAATCATTATATTCTGGTATTTCTACAAACGGCCAAACCTCAACAATTAGATTAAATAGATTGGCTGCTACTGGTGCTAATATGACATTAGAATATTGGTCTTGTCAAGATATTATTATTGTTATGGATTTAGTTAATGGTATAACATCAGTTATTGTATAAATCTAATAAATTTAAAATTTTCTAAATATAATATATAATAATATAATGACAATAATAAAACTTGTAGAAAATGAAAAACCAAAAATAGATAAAATTAATTTTAGTTGTGATGAAAAAATATGTCCAAAGTTAGATGTTTACCCAATGGTAAGAGATAATTTAAATTTTTATAATACTACAGTTCTTTTAGGTCGTCAAAATTCAGGAAAAACATCATTGACAATTAATTTTGTTTTAAAACTGTACAAAAAGAAATTTAATAAAATATATGTGTTTATGCCTGCATCATCAAGAGCGTCATTAAAAAAGAATATATTTGATGCTTTACCACCAGAACAAGTATTTGATGAATTAACACCTGCTAATATTCAACAATTATATGAAGAAATAAAAACGAATTCTGAAGAAGGTAAAAAAAGTTTAGTTATTATGGATGATGTGCAAAAAGCATTGAGAGACCCTTTTATAATTGGTCAATTTAAAAATATGGTTGCTAATCAAAGACATTTAAAAGTTGTCAATTTAATTTTATTACAAAACTATTTTGCACTCCACCCACAAATTAGAGAGATTATAAATAATTTAATATTTTTTAAAATGGATAAAAAACAATCCACAAAAATATTTGATGAAGTGGCAGAATTACCAAAAGATATATTTTTAACTCTAAATGATTTTATTTTTGATGAACCTCATAATTGGTGTTTAATAAATCAAAAAAATAAAAAAATATATAAAATGTGGGATGAAATTATTATTGATGATGAAGATGATGATGAATAATTAAAAAAATTATATAAATAAAAAATAAATATATAATATATATTATATATCTATGCCAAATTTTCTCAAAAAACTTTCAAGTGGGG
>SMOI01000451.1:10362-23424 GCA_008000375.1 Poteriospumella lacustris | reverse complement strand
GGGTTCCTTTCAGTTTTCGCGCTCCTGTTGAGCCAATTTAATATGCGCCATGTTCAAACCGTCCGGAATGACATTGTTGTTGTATGTTCGGCAGATCACGGCGGAGTAGAAAAATTGGCGGCTAAAACACTGAGCAGAAGACGGTCATAACCGGCAACCGTCTGTTCGTTAGTCGGTTAGAAAACTGCCAACAAAGGTAGAAAAAAGGCTGACAAACGAATGATCATGCGTATTGTGAATCGCAGAATCAACGACAACGAAAATTACACTCGTCTTTGGGAATCGTCATGGGATACGGTGCAAAACCGAGTGAAGCTCTTCTGTGTCCAACTTTTTTCGTGTCGTAGAACGGCCAGAACTTTTGTCCATGGAGGATCTAAGAGTTTACATAAACCATAGCCAGGCTGATTATCAGTGAGGCTGAGTGCACTCCTGTATGAAACCGAGTCCCTCCACTTCACTTCAAAGCCTTCGATCAGTGGACGGCTAAGTCTCTCGGCCAATGGATGCTCACAAACCACCATGCTCACAAACTTCTCCTCCGAAGAGTCCAAGAATCCATGGGGAATCGCCTCATCGAGACGGAGAGGGTGTTCTGTACTCTCGTGGTGTTAGGTCCAACAGCGCTGTGTGTGGTTGATGTAGGTAGTCGTTCATGCATACAATACTGGACATAGAAAGGAAAGCAAGAAAGGAAGAGGGTCCTACAGAAATAAGAGTGGGGTGGGATTGGGAACTAAATCACATTAGACGGCTCAGACGACAAACAAAAAACAACAACTAATCAAACCAAAATACGACAAAAGAACGCCACCAAATGAACATCCCACCTAACCGGTCGAGTGGCGGTGACTCGGTAAAGCAAAGAAGAGACCGCGACCGTGGGTACGCAACCCCATCGGACACCACAGCTGCGGTCTTCAGGGTCCCCACTGGAGGCAAAGAGAGTTTCCTCACGAGCACTACGACTGAGGTGAGGTGGCAACGGCGAAGGCGACGAAACGGCTACGACATGTGACCACTGCCCTCGTCACTGTCCTCGTCACTGTGCAGATCATCGCTCGACGCAAAGGACCCTTCGGGGGGCGTCATCGTGGTCGCGATGCTGATGCTCACGTTAAAACTACCGGCGGAGCTACTCGTCCGACTGCTACAGCTACGGACACCGTCGTCGTCTGAATCGACACTGAAGTGCCAACTGCTATGCGACTGGCTGTCGGAATCGGATGCAGACACGACACTGTCCAAGGAAAACGACAGGTCCAGTGACCCGGACGACACCTGCGAAGCTGACGACGGCGATAGTACCGCGGACGACGGCCGCTTCGGAGGTGACCATACAACGTCAGTGGGTGGTACTACAGTACGTGGTTCGTTCAATAGGAGAGGCAACACCGGCGGTACCTGCGAGGCCGCGCTGTGGTCTGCGACGTCCAACGGCAACTGGTGTCCGACCGTAACTGCAGCCGTTGACGGGCCGAGAGACTGCGAACGACGGTGACGTCGCCAATACACCACCGCCAGCACACACAGACCCACCGACACCAGCACCGTCATCGCCGCCAGACCCTGACCCAGCGCCGACAGCGACGTCAGCCAGCCGTCCACGAAGCGATAGTACATGAACACCAGCCACGCCAGCACCAACGGACACCCGAACGACACCGCCATCTCCCACGTCTCCAGCGACCCCCGCGACAACAGCCGCGTCCACCACCGACGATGGCCGCGACGGTCGCCTCGCACGACTGCGGGCGGTGGGCGACTGCACAGCCCCGCCACCCACCGACTCTCCGGCAGACCCGGCCACTGCCGCGCCATCTCCTGCGACACCGACCACACCGCGTCGTCCACACCGACGCCCGCTGCTGTGAACGACGCCGCCGCGGCTGCCACATGCGCCATCGCCGCCTCCACCTCGCCCTCCACCAGCCAGCACAGCCCGTAGTCGAACAGCGCGATCTCCACACTCCGCAGCAACACCACCTCGCTGAACCACTCGAACAACGCGATCTGCAGAAACGACACCTGCCAGCCGAACCCCCGCACCGCCGCCTTGCTCACGATGTAGTACAGCGCGCCGCCGTTGCACACCAACAACACGCCCACCACCGCGCACTGCCACAGCCACACCCGACGCAGCGTCACCACCGCCGGAAAGGCCCGGTACAGCCCCAACAGACACACGTGGCGCTCCGCCGGGCCGCCCAGCCGACCCACCTCGTCCGCCACCGCCAGCCGCAGCATCGTCACCGCATAGTCCGTCGACGACATCGACCGCAGCGCCTGCGTCACCGCATGGCCTACGCTGTCGTCTCCAGCAGAGCTATACACCGTCCCATGAGCGTCGTCGAGGCCATCAGAGACAGCTTCCACCGGTCGTACCCGTTGCCGTCCGTCCGACGGCTCGTCCACGGCGGTCACTCCGAGCACTGCGACACGACGCCGACGTGCCCTGGGCGCGGCCGATCCGTCCTCCGGCGCTGCCATCTCTGTCGCCACTCGACGATATCGTAGCTGTTGTACCAGTCGATGCGGATACCGACGCGTCACCAGTTCCTCTTTCCATCGCCCATTCGCCTTCCGACAGTGGCCGCACGTCGATTCCATCGGCGTCAGTGGATGCTCCGCTAAAGGCGAAGGAACCGTTATCGTAGCCAACACCGCCTTCTCGGACAGCGCCTCAGTCGCCGGTTGCGACCGCAGCACCTCCATGCAGCGGTCAAGGAACAGCTCCAGGACGTTCGCGAAGGCCGCCGTGATCAAGTACGACACCAGAAACGCCAGCGTCGACGAGCTCGAGTCGTCGAACGCACAGTCCGTCGACGTCTTGTCGCTCGACGCGCTGACCGCGACCGTCGCCTGCACCACGCCGCCCACCGACTCCACAATCACCGCCGCCTGCTCCGTCTGCGTCGCGTCCGGACGCCACACGCACTGGCTCTCGAACGGGTCCAGCAACATCTTGCGGCTCTCACACGTCGCCTGCGTCGTCTGCGCCGCACAGAAGCCGTCGTCCTCGGGGTACTGGAAGTCGTACAGCAGCGCCAGCATCACACACGCCAGCGTCAGCGACGTCAGCGCCTGCACCACGTCCATCACCACCTCTGGCGACTCGTCCTCCGCCTCGTCCTCCTCCTCCTCCTCGCCCTGCGGACACTGCGACTCCAGCAGCGACGGAGACGACGACCGCCCATCGCCCAGCAGCGACCGTCGACCGTGCGTCACCAGGCTCCGCGCGATGCGCACGTACGGGTGACACGTCGCCACCACGCGCCACCACTGCACACCCACCTCCCACCCCACCACCGGCAGCCGCACCGTCGCGCCGCGATGGCGGTAGAACGGCGGCAGCACCGACCGCACAAGGCGCTCCAGCGAGGCCTCAGCCGACAGCGACCCAGGCGACGACTGCGCAGGAGGCGGCGCCTGTCCCACCGACGGGTCCACACCCACCGCAGACAACGACGCCGCCCCACCCGCCGCTTGGCCCTTCGCCAACGTCCACCACGACCCGCGCCGACGCGACAGACGCCACGACGACAGCGCCAACAGCAGCAGACCCACGCCCCAGATGCACCCGAACGACGCAAACATCAGCGCCGACCGACTCGCCAGGTCCGACGCCGACAACGCACTCGCCAGCGCCACCGACGTCGTGAACGACCCCGCCCCGTACACCTGGAACACCCCAACCGACACACGACCGGCCGACGCGATCGCACTGCCGTTGACGCCGCTGCCGCCGCACTGACACACCACCGACGACCCCAGATCCACCGTCCGGCAGTACGAACTGCTCACGACCGAGTACGTCGACAGGTCCACCACGCTGCACACCAACGACGACACCGGACACTGCCGCCGCACCGTCGCCGCTGCCAAACCCGAACACGTCAGGTTCATCCGCACGCCCGACGACGCGCAGTACAGCGACACCGTCTCCACCACCCCCACCGTGCAGTTGTGCACCAACACCGTCGACGTCGTGCTCGACCCGCTGCTGTTCGTCCTCGTCACCGCCACCGTCGTCTCGAAGTACGGCACCGTCGTCGACGACGTCGACCCGTTGCCGGAGAGCTTCGTCACGTCCACCGTCACCACACTCGACACCAGCGTCGACGACGGCAGCGCCGCCGACGAACTGTTCGTCGACCGGTTCGTCGCCGCCTCCTGTGTGAAGCGGTCCGGCGCCACCTCCACCGTCGTCACCACCAGCGCCACCGACGTCCCCGTCACCACTGACCCTGTCTGCACCAGCACCGTCGTGCCCGTCGATCCAAACGTCACCAGGATCGTGCTGTTCACCCACGAGCCGTTCGACGCCCGCACCACCGAAACCACCACCGACGCCGCGCCGTCCGTGAAGCTCAGCGCCGTGCCGTTGGCGATCGCTCGCTGCAGCGCCAGCGCCAGCACCGAGTCCACCAGGCCGCTCAGACTGCCGGTGAAGTACGACGGCGTCCACGTCGGGACCGTCACCCGCACTGTGGGGGCCATCGACCGGTGCGACGGGTGCGACGTCGGCTGCCGCGATGGTTGACGCGACGGTTGAGTCGATGGCTCGTTCGTCGGCAGCGTGGTCGGCAACGAAGACGGTTCACGTGATGGGGAGCTGGAAGGGGCAGAGGTGGGGGATGGAGCAGGCTGGGACGACGGCTGCCAACTGGGTCGTCGCGTCGGCTGCCCTGACGGCCGTCCGGATGGAAGACCCGTAGGGTGAACACTCGACTGACTCGTTGGGTGCTGCGTCGTTGGCTGCGCCGTTGTCTGGCTAGTCGAGTGGCACGACGGCTGACTCGAAGGCTGACTCGACGGCGTAGTCGTTGGACACTCCGTCCGCTGATGACCGGACGGTCCCGACGGGCGATAACTGGACTGCGTCGTTGGTTGGGCGGAAGGTTGACCTGACGGCCAACGCGTGGGCTGCAATGAGGAGAGTTCACTCGGTCGACGCGTAGGCTGCTGCGTCGGCTGACAGCTCGGCTGGCGAGTCGGTTGGTTCGTCGGAGCGATTGACGGTCGGAACGAAGGTTGCGACGATGGCCGACGAGTGGGCTGAGAACTCGGACAAGCGACCGGTCGCTGTGACGGGTGTGGAGAAGGATGGTTCGACGGTTGAACTGTGGGGACTCGAGAGGGAAGTCGAGAGGGCTGGTTGGTAGGCTGACACGATGGAGACGACGTAGGTCTCACTACCGGTATAGACAGCGAAGGGACAGCCGAAGGTGGGGCCGTAGGCATTCCAAACGGTTGCATTCCTGACGGTTGAATAGAAGGATGCCATGGTGGGGTATCAGACGGTTGAGAGGAGGGATGACTGCTGGACGGTTGCCGAGTTGGCTGTGACGAAGGTCGAAACGTAGGACACAACGGCGACGGTAGAGACTTCGGTTGACTGGTTGGCGTTGACGTTAGTGGCATCGATGGTGCACTTGTGGGTGCCCTGGTCGGTTGCGACGATGGCTGAACCGACGGTTGGTGTGATGGTTGTCTCGTTGGCTGCCTATGCATCGTTGGTCGCACCGTCGGTTTCGTTGATGGTTGACCGCTGGGCCGACCAGTTGGGCGCCCGGTCGGTGGTCGACTTGGCACTTCCAACGGTTGACAAGTCGGGCAGGATGACGGTTGTATCGTTGGTTGCGTCGTTGGCTGGCCGGAAGGTTGACCTAATGGCTGACGCGTGGGCTGCAGTGAGGGCTGGCCGGTTGGCTGGCCGGTTGGCTGTCTCGATGGTCGGTCGGAAGGCTTCGACGACGGTTGTCCATTCGGTTGACGGGTGGGCTGTTCCGTCGGCCGACGGCTCGGCTGGCTTGATGGTTGCACAGCCGGATGTAACGATGGTTGTACCGACGGTTGACCGCTCGGCTGCGACGACGGACATCTGGACGGCTGTTCAGTCGGCTGTCCAGTTGGCTGTCCAGTCGGCTGCGAGGTCGGTCGCATTGTTGGCTGAGCCAACGGGTGGCGGGTTGGCTGTTTGGTCGGTTGCGTCGACGGCTGTTTGGTCGGTTGCGATGTCGGTGTGGAGACAGGTTGACGGGTAGGCTGTTCCGTCGGCTGACGGCTCGGCTGGCTTGATGGCTGGCTCGATGGCTGACTCGATGGCGTAGTCGTTGGACACTGTGTCGGCTGACGACTGGGCTGTCCCGACGGCCGATGGCTCGGTTGCTTGGTTGGCTGACCAGTTGGCTTAGCAGACGGCGAACGTGTGGGTTGTAGTGAGGGCTGGACGGTTGGCTGGCCAGACGGCTGTCTCGACGGTTGACGAGTCGGTTGCGTCGTTGGTTGGGAGGAAGGTTGACGTGATGGCCGACGCGTGGGCTGCATCGATGGATGCAACGACGGTTGTACCGACGGTTGTACCGACGGTTGACCGCTCGGCTGCGACGACGGACATCTGGACGGCTGTCCAGTTGGCTGTCCAGTCGGCTGCGATGTCGGTGTGGAGACAGGTTGACGGGTAGGCTGTTCCGTCGGCTGACGGCTCGGCTGGCTTGATGGCTGGCTCGATGGCTGACTCGATGGCGTAGTCGTTGGACACTGTGTCGGCTGACGACTGGGCTGTCCCGACGGCCGATGGCTCGGTTGCTTGGTTGGCTGACCAGTTGGCTTAGCAGACGGCGAACGTGTGGGTTGTAGTGAGGGCTGGACGGTTGGCTGGCCAGACGGCTGTCTCGACGGTTGACGAGTCGGTTGCGTCGTTGGTTGGGAGGAAGGTTGACGTGATGGCCGACGCGTGGGCTGCATCGATGGATGCAACGACGGTTGTACCGACGGTTGTACCGACGGTTGACCGCTCGGCTGCGACGACGGACATCTGGACGGCTGTCCAGTCGGCTGCCCAGTCGGCTGTGAGGACGGCCGCATTGTTGGCTGAGCCAACGGTTGGCGGGTTGGCTGTTTGGTCGGTTGTGTCGACGGCTGTTTGGTCGGTTGAGATGTCGGTGTGGAGACAGGTTGACGGCTTGGTCCGGCCGAAGGCTGGGAAGAAGGCTGTCTGGAGGGTTGTGACGATGGTTGTCTGGAGGGCTTTCTCGACGGCTGTGCCGTAGGCTGGGCAGTAGGCTGCCGTGATGGCTGAGCGGTGGGTTGAGAGGACGGCTGCCTGGATGGTTCACTCGACGGCTGCCGAGACGGCTGTGCGGAGGGCTGACAACTCGGCTGCGACGTTGGTTCTGGGTTTGTACCAAAAACGACGACAGCAGTCGGCCGCTGGGCCGTTGTGCCGTCGCCTATCTGACCATAGTTGTTGTAACCCCAACATCGAGCTGAACCGTCCGACAACAACGCGCAGGTGTGAGATCCACCCGCAGAGATTACCGTTGCGTCGTTCACCGACAGCACTGATCCGGTCGTTAATCGCTGAGTCGTCGCGCCGTTGCCTAATTGACCATTAGTATTGCTGCCCCAACATTGAACGGTTCTGTTGGACATCAACGCACACGTGTGGTATCCACCGGCGGAGATCGCTGTCGCGTCATTCACCGATAACACCCACACCGCCGTGTGTCGCTGGGCCGTCGATCCGTCGCCTATCTGACCATTGTCGTTATAGCCCCAACATTTCACCGTTCCGTTCGACAACAATGCGCAGGTGTGTAGATTCCCCGCGGCGATGGCCGTTGCGTCGTCCACCGACAACACCGATACCGGCGTCAATCGTCTCGTGACCGAGCCGTCGCCCAACTGACCATAGGTATTGTACCCCCAACATTTCACCGTTCCGTTCGACAACAACGCACAGGTGTGTTGATTGCCCGCGGAGATCGCCGCTGCGTCTCTTATCAACGACACCGACCTGGTCGTCAATCGCTGAGTCGTCGTGCCGTCACCTAATTGTCCACGGCTGTTGTAGCCCCAACATTGAATAGTGCTGTTCGACAACAACGCGCAGGTGTGAGATCCACCCGCCGCGATCGCTGTCGCACCACTCACCGACAACACCGACCCGGTCGTCAATCGCTGAGTCGTCGTGCCGTCGCCTAATTGACCATAGGTATTGCCACCCCAACATTGAACAGTGCTGTTCGACAGCAACGCACACGTATGAGATCCACCCGCCGCGATCGCTATCGCGCCACTCACCGACAACGCTAACACTGGCACTGTCTTGTTCTGTTTGGTTCCATCGCCTAGCTGACCGGTGTCATTGTCGCCCCAACATGTCACCTCGGAACTTGCCCACACGCCACAACTGTGATACGGACCTAGGTCCAAACCGACACTCATCACCGAACGCGTAAAACCCAACCAGACAAGTACAACCAACAATAACTGGAACAACATCATGGTCGATCGTTGTATCTCATAAATAGTGCAGTAAGTTCAGTCGACAAATTCCGTGGCTGTTGGATGTGATTTTTTCTCTGTTTCTCGCAGCGACAGAGGATGATCAACGCATACACAAATGACTTGCGGGTGACTCTTTTTGCTCGCAAAATGCTGTTTGGTATTCGTGCATGTGGCGCCGACGCGAAATCGTGAAATCGCGAAATGGAAATCCAATGCCAATGGGAAATGGAAATCCTGGAAATTGGAAATTGGAAAATCCGGAAATCCGAAATCCGAAATCGCGAAATCCACATGCGATTTGGGTACTCTTGGGAACGTTTGGGATATTTAGGTCGAGTTGAGAAAAACACAGCAGCCACGGCATTTCCCTGGGGAATTGAATGGGACTTGATATGAACACCCTAAAGAACACCCAGTAATTATTAGCATCCTCTCGGCTCAGGATGGTACCCTAGTTTGGCAAATAGGACGTCATGCGACGTCATAAATGTGACTTTTTAGCTACTATAAACCCAGACTCTCACAAGATCTGCGTAAATCCGAGAAGGACAGGATGGTGATGACGCACGACTCGTCGTCTCGTTGTGATTCCAGATAGCGATTGGATTAGCGATTGGATTTGGCGACGGTTGTATTGACGAGAGGACAAGTACATGGAATTACAAATCCATTGGAGACAATTGTCAATCATGCCATCACCTTCAATCGGAATCTCAACGTTGAACGTCGTCGTACAACATCTCTGACTCTTTGCCCCAAGTACCATGGCGTTCTTTACTTGTTGTCGCGCCTTCTTGGCTCATTTGTGTAGTTGACATTACCACATCGATGTTTGCCCTCTCTCTCAATGGCGATGATGTTGTTGACCATTACTAGTGATCTATTATTTTCTATGGTCATTAAAATGAAACGAGTTGAAGCTGTAGGTGACAATTTCTGTCCATTTTGCGCCCCAGACAGAAATCTGTTCGCCTCCAGGAATGACGTCACCGATCGGTGGCTCGACTCACTTGGAGCAGATCATTTGCAATTACAATATGCTGAGTTATCACCATACTTGAGTGCTTTTTGTGGGTCCGTCCCCTTTTCCCGCAGGAGCGAAGTTCAACTCTTTGGTTTGGTTCTTTCCATCTGAACGCGCAGCTCTTGCTTATTGCGATCTTGTTGACGAATTCCTGACATTCGTTCACCACCACCACTTGTTATCATTCCGATGCCTTTCTATTGCCATTCTCGCAGCTCGTCGTCTTGTTCGTCGGTTGCTTGTTTGTTCGCTGCTGGCCATCCACCACAAGCAACCACTGACGATCTCTATGGCACCGTGAGCCTGTCAAGTCTGCTCACCAATGGATGGACGATTTACAACGATCAACCAGTGACACCGCGAGAGGTTTCCGCAGTGAAGACGTCGCTGCTTCATTCGTTGGCAAGCGACCCGTCCACCATCTGGAGACAAGTGACGTCGCGATGTAGTTGTTCGCTGGGTTCTCATCGCCCTGCAAAGAGAGTCCCACGTGAGTTCGTGCGAAGTAGCACCGTCGTTGTGTGTGGCCTCTCGCTGCCTATAAGCCCTCGGCGGATGTCGGTGTTTGTCGACACAGCCAGTGAGATCGATGATTCTCCTCGTCGATGGTGGTGAATTGCTGCGTCCATCTGCAGCACAGTCGTTGACATGTGAAGTTCTCTGCATTACAAAGCGAAGGAAGAAGTATGGAATGGAGATACGATGGGGAGGAGCCGCTGGCAAGACTGCCGAATGGTTGTGGCCCGACGGTGGTCTGCGGATGGCTGTGCGGCGCAGTTGCTTCTGCCGTACTTCTGGGCGATTGGCATCCATCTTACTTCGCATGGTGCTCTGGAAGGTGAACAGCTGCTCCGACTATCCTTCACACTACGTGCGGTGGAGGCGACGGTGCGGTGGAGGCGAGGGCAGCGCTGGTCCCCGTCCAGTCCGCGTTGATGAGAATCGCTGCCCAGGACAATTTGGAGACTTTGGCACTTGATTGCAGCAGTGAGACCCTCGTAACCGGGTCTCTGGTAAGTCACTACACGATACTGAGGGGTTCCGCGTATCTTGTCGGGTGAAGTGGATGCGGCCGTCGCGACGCACTTGGGACATCAGCGGTGGTATTCCTCGCCTGTTGGCGGGCTGCATTCGTCACCGCGTGTGCATCGTGGCATTTCGCTGCGAACCATCGACGTGGGTCATCTGATATGGATCTGAGTGTATGATCAGAGAGCATATCGCCGATTGCTGTGCCAAGATAATGTGGTCTTCCGTTGTCTTTCCGTGCGGCGCTGTCTCCACAAACCACAGTTCTTCGCGGTATTTTCCGTCTCAGAACGGAATTTCACCGTTTCAGCGGGGAAAAATGACTGTCACCGCTCACCGAGAAGGAGATACATTCAAATATATACGGTTGTTTGCGGTCTGACGAATATTGCCAAAGTTCTGGCGAGATATAGAAGCCGAAATGGTTGGTGTCGACAAATTTAAGCTCCATTTCCCGTCATAAGTCTTTGAATTTTGGTTAGAAATGTGCATACTTTGCATCTATCGATAGGTCTATGTTCGAAGTACGCGATACTGCGTTTTTCTAACTTTTTCCGACTCGTTTTGATGTTTTTCTATCGGATCTAAGAATCACTCGTCGAGGACCATCGACCTCTGCCGAGCTCTATTATACCTTCACGATTCAACAATTCTTTGAGAAACTTTCCGTAACCTTTATTATCAAACATGCAAATATTTTGAGTTGCCATGGTTTTGACTATATAGTTGAAATTTCGAGCGCAGAATGATGTGATACGGGGATAAGCTGTACAGTACAGCCGTACCCCCTGTCGTTTTCGCTTTATACTTCTTCAACGAAGCAGATTTCGCCGAAACTGCACCAAGTTATCCAATTAAAATTGCATTTGGAACCATAAACAATAACAATGGTACAAAGAAAGTGCAAAATAGTGATACAGGGTCGCCAAAAGCGTGGGATTGGAGTGATGCAGTTGTCTGGGATAGGTACTTTGGGAAGTTAGGAATTGTCATCATCATCGTGCGCACGACGCGACACCTGGGGATGGAAGGAAGGATGTGTCGTGAAGGACGCAGAGTGGAAGTCCAAAGTGGAAGAAGGAAGGACGCAATCCGCAATCTTTTTTCTTTTTACCTCACCTTTTAGTTACCTTCATTCAGGCCTCACGGTCACATACCAAACTATATTGGATTCAGCCTGCCTCTGTCCTCTAAAGAAAGACAATATTTGGGCATTGCTTTCACTGCTTTCATTACTGTATATCAGGGCGATATCTCGTTGTTTTGTTTTGAGAAATAATGTTGACATTGGTAGTGAAGTGAGATCATGGTCCCCGTTTGTCGCCGTTTGTTTGTGCTGATCATATGGGTTTTAGCGTGGACATGTCCATGTCAAGGTGCAGAAATTGGGTTGGGAGGTCACCACAGTTGTGCTCTGTCCAGTCATAAAGGCTTGATGTGTTGGGGTCGGAATCAAAACGGTCAACTCGGCATCGGATCAACTACCGACAGCAGCTCTGCCGTTGCTGTGTTTCTATCGGCAGTGACAGCAGTGTCGTCGGGGGATTCTCACACATGTGCCATAGATGGTGGTTCCCTTAAGTGCTGGGGTTTCAATAGTCTAGGTCAGTTGGGAAACGCAGACAATGTTAATGCCGATTCGCCAGTGACCATTTCATCAATTGGTACTGTTGTGGCCGTTGGTACCGGAAATGCACATACGTGTGCATTGTCGTCCACAAACGACGTGTATTGTTGGGGCAGTAACAGCAATGGTCGCTTGGGAAATGGAACTTCATCAGCTTCGTCATCCACTCCGGTGCTTGTTCACACTTCCGATGTCGCTGAGAGCCTCGCAATGGGTCGAACGCACTCTTGTGCAGTACTGGTTGACGGATCTGTGGAATGCTGGGGTGCGAATGCCTCTGGACAACTGGGTATTGGTACCACTGACGACCAGAGTTCTCCGCAGATGGTGTCTGGCTTGTCCGGACTGCTGGCCGTCATTGCAGGCGGCTTTCATACCTGTGCTTTAACCTCTCTTGGCACGGTATCATGTTGGGGAAGCAATGGGAATGGTCGCTTAGGGCTTGGGGATACTGCTACAAGGATGGTACCAACCAGTGTGACGTCTCTGAGTGGAGTTACAGCCTTAGCGTTGGGAACTGCATATTCGTGCTCTTTGTTTTCAAATATGACGGTGGCATGCTGGGGATACAATGGGAACGGACAACTGGGCGATGGAACCACCACCGACCGATGGTCGCCAACGGCTGTACTCAACGTCGTTGATGCGGTATCCATCGGAGCCGGTGGCGTTCATGCCTGTGCCATCCTGTCATGGGGTGAAGCGAAATGTTGGGGATCGAACGTTCACGGACAACTTGGTGCGAGTAGTGCTGTGTCTGCGTCAACAACAGCCATGTCGGTGGTCAATTTTTTCACCTATCCCACCTCACAGCCGTCCTCTCAGCCCAGTAGTGAACCCTCCCGTCAACCGACGCGTCAACCGACTTCCAGCCCATCCGCGCAGCCTTCGGGATCGATCGTCTTAGGTTGGTATCATACGTGTGCTCTGTTCGTTGCGAAGGGTATGATGTGCTGGGGCAACAATGATAACGGTGAACTAGGCGATGGCACCACCACGTCTCGGTCGACACCTGTGTTTGTGACGGTGGTCGGTGACGTGACCGCCATGGCCTTGGGACAATCCTTCACCTGCGTCATAGTGTCTG
>SMOI01000450.1:5195-23620 GCA_008000375.1 Poteriospumella lacustris | reverse complement strand
CGACGACGACGACGACGACGACGACGACGACGACGACGACGACGACGACGACGACGACGACGACGACGACGACGCAGATCCAATCCCAAAGTTCCCAGAGTGCCCAGAGCCCAGAGTGCCCGAAGGGTGGACGACTCGTCGCCAGCATCGATCACTCTGCTCCATGCGATGGTATGTGTTCCATGTGAAGCTTCTCGAGGGTCAACGAGCCGGTCACAATCTATCTAATTACAGGCCGAACAGCACTAAGGGACTCTAACGAAAGGTTAAAACAGGAAACAAGAAACAGGGGAGACACCCAAACGCACACACAACAGAACAGAGAACAGGGAACAGAGCGCAGAGCACAGAGGCACACGGCGACAGATGCATCATCGAAAGTGCTGAACCAGTGGCTCATACAGCGGCTGGGGCCGGGTGGGTCGCACCTCCCGACGCCGCCGTCGCCGCTTTCGATGCGCTGCGCGACGCGACCGTCGATTTCGCCGTCGCTGTGGCCGCGGCGTTCGTCTTGGCCACCGCCGCAGCGGCCGCCTCGGCGGCGCTTTTCTTCGTGTCGCTGAACACGACGACGAACTCGGTGAGGAAGAAGGCCTTGACGACGTTGAGCAGCAGCAGCACGCCGACGAGGTACCACGCCGCGAAGTACAGCCGCGCCGCGACGGTGTTCGTCGAGCTCGCGAAGCCCGAGGCGATGACGTCGAAGTCGGACACGTGCAGGCAGCAGCCCAGCAGCAGCACCGCCGACGTGAAGTCGTTGAAGTTCCACGCGTAGAACCCGTTGCTCACGTACGTCGACGCGAGGAAGTCCGCGTCGGTGCGCGTGTAGGAGATGACGCCGCCGAAGGCGACCATGCCCAGCGCCGCGAACGCGTAGCCGATGCACAAGAAGATGATGCCCAGCGACTGCAGCCGCCCGAACGACCGACGAAACAGCCGCCCGAAGCGCAGCAGCAGCAGTTGCCAGTAGCGCAGCAGGCGGAGGTCCGCCTGCACGCGGTAGAACGTCGCGTCCATCGCGCTCAACGTGAGGAGCCGCGCCAGCTGCCGGCGGTACACCCAGTTCAACACCGACCGCGCCAGCCGCAGCGCCAACACGAGCTGCACCACGTTGACGCAGCGCGCGACGAGGATCCAGCCGCTCACCGACTGCGTCCGCACCGACGCCGCGTCGCCCAGCAGCAGCACCGCCAGGACACTCGCCAGACACGCGTCGGAGACGTTGCGAAACGTGTGAAACGCGCGCCGCGCGCCGTACCACCAGACGTTGGCGCCCACTTGACTCGCCCGCAGCGCGGCGATCGCCCACAGGATGGCGTACTCGGCCGTCGAGTACGCGTACAGACTCGTCGCGTTGATCGACAGCGTCAGGACCGTGAGGAAGACGACCGCCGTGTCGTACGCCACGTCCAGCACGATCTCCGTCGCGGGGCGCATCGCCTGCAGCTCGACTTGCACCTGGCGGAACACCTGCGCGGGGATCGGCGGCGGCGACGCCAGCGCCGACAAGGGGCTCGGCAGCGACCACGACGGGCGGTCGGCGTCGTCGATGACCATCGTCGGCCGCATCGGCGACGCCATCGCCATCGACGCGCGCCCCGCCGCCCCGCCACCGTCGTCGCCTTCGTCGCCGTTGTTCGCCTCGGCGTCGGCTCCGTCGTACGCCGCCCCCAGCGACAACGAGTCGCGGCCCGTCGTCGCGGCGGCGCTGTGCAGCGAGAGCTTCTCGACGTGCAGCTTGATGCGCGCGACGTCGAGCACGTACATGAACTCGTCGAGGTGGATGCCGCCGTCGCCGTGCACGTCGAGCACGTCCACCAGCAGCGCCTTCGCCGCCTCGGGGGCGATGCCGACCCGTTCGAAGTCGCCGTAGCGGCCCCGCAGCGTGTCGATCAGGTGCGCCACCGTGTCGCGTCGAATCGCCAGCGACAGTGACGCCGCCCCCGACGATGCGGACGAGGGCGCCGCGGCGGCGGTGGCGCGGTCGTTGGCGAGGAGGTGGAAGATCTGCGTGAGCAGCTGCTGGCGCGTCTTGCGCATGTGGCGCACCATCTGCTTCGAGGCGCGTTGGAACTCGACGAAGACGAGGACGAGGACGAGGTTGAGCATGCCGAAGGCCCCGACGGTGATGAACGCGATGAAGTACAGCGCCGTGTCGCGGTGGTGCTGGTAGATCGGAATGAACTGCCCGGGGTACGTCGAGGCGGCGATGGCGGCGAAGATCGACCAGACGGCGTTGCCGAACGTGTCGAAGTACGTGTCGTCGTCGTGCGACTCGGCCGAGACCGAGCCCTGGTTCGACCGGTCGTCCATCAGGATCGGCCCGAAGCTCGCGAAGACGACGACGATCAGCACAAACGCCGCGATCGTCAGCGCCAGCCGCGGCAGAATGTGCAGAAACACCTTCAGCTTCACGAGCGACATGCGGTGGAACCACAGCACGAAGACCATCGCCCCCATCGACGTGCCCGTCACGATGCGCTGCTTCTGCGCGTTCTGGTCGAAGTCGTCCGAGGCCAGCGCCCCCACGAGCAGCAGCATGCACAGGAAGCAGTAGAACGCCATCGCGAACCGCAGCCACCGACTGGGCGACAGGCGCCGGAGCGAGAACGCCGGCGACAGCACGTCCTCCTTGTAGCCGATCTCCAGCGCCAGACCCACCAGCAGCACGAACAGCAGCGGCAGCTTGATCGCCGCCTCGGCCGCGGGGCTCAGCAGCGGCATGCCCGACATCGGATACACGCTGCCGTCGTGCCACGTGTCGACGTACGCCGCCTGAAACGTCCACAGCGGCCGCGCGAAGAAGCGGAGCAGCGCGTAGCCGACGGCCGCCAGTTGGAAGAGCCACCCGAACCGCTGGCGCGTCAGGCAGCAGACGTAGCCCACGAACGTCGGCTGGAAGTGCTTCTCGTTGCCCAGCTGCGCGAACTTCAGCAGAATCGTCGCCTGGGCGAGCGGTGACATGACCAGCGGCTGGCCGAGCAGCAAGCTCTCCCACCACGTCATCGCCATGCCACTGCTGCTGCCACCGCCGCCGCTGTGCTGGTCTCCTGTGGTGGTGGCGGAGGCCGCGAGCAACGACTCCAGCTGCACGACGGGCAGCGTGACGGTGATGGCGTGGTCGTCGTCCTGGCTGACCACGTGGCTGTGCAGCGTCTGGATGTCCATCAGCGCGAACCGCCTGCGCTGCGTGTGCACGCGCAGCTTCAGCGACGCGCGCAGCGAGGGCGCCAGCTGCTCCTCGTCGTCGTCACCGTCGTCATCGCCGCCGTCGCCGGGGGTCGATTCCGCGTCGTCGTCCGCAGCGGTGTCCCCGTCGGCGACGCCGAGCTGCTGCGCGTCCTGGTAGAGCTTCGCCAGCAGCGAATCGGCACCGCTCTCCGCCCGCGACACCTCTTCGCTCGCTGACGGGGCCGGGGCCTGCGGTACCGCTGACAGCGGCTGCGGCTGCGGCTGCGGTCGACCGACGCTTTTGATGGCGCGTCGCTTCTCGCGCGTCCGCTGCAGCCGCAGACCGTCGAGGTACTTGACGAACTGGTTGATGATGAAGGCGACCAGGACGTTCAGCAGGAACAGCACGCCGAAGACGTACGCGAACGTGAACAGCGCCTGCGCCCAGTTGTCGCGTGCGACGCCGTAGCCCGTCGCGATGATGTTCATGTTGCTCACGTGCAGCAGCACGAACGTCGTCACCAGCCCCGACGGAATGTCGTTGTAGTTGAACGGCCAGTAGCCGCCCGCTCCGTAGGCGCTGGCGGCGATCATCGCGCCCGTTTCGCCCGTCTTCACGATGGCCCCGCCGTAGATCTGCTGCGCGAAGGCCGCGAAGCCGTAGATGTACACGAACATGACCACGACGAGGAAGAGCAGCTTGTCCAGCGACTTGAACGCGTACTGGAACGCCAGGCGATGCTTGTCACGGAAGCTCTTGTAGTAGTTCAGCGCGAGGACGTTGCGCGGCCACAGGAAGATGCGCAGGAGGAGCAGGATGTGCGCGCCGTAGTTCTGGCAGAAGCGATGCGTGTGGAAGCGCTGCGTCGACTGCACGAGGAGCAGCACGTCGTACACGAAGGTCATGAGCCCGTCGAGGGCGTTGCGCTTGCTGCGACTGAAGCGGAACCAGCCCTTCACGTACCATTTGCAGGCGACTTCCACCGAGGCGAAGACGGCGAAGACGACGAACGGGACGGTACAGTTGCTGCCGGCGAGCGATACGATGGCGATGAGGTCAACGAGGCTGTCCATCGCCACGTCGAAGTAAAACGAGTCGATGAAGAGCAGCACGACCGACCACGTGGGCAGACGGAGCCAGCTCCACGCCGCAGCGGTCGTGGTGGAGGCCCGCTGCCCACCCGATGACGTTGGCGCCCCGTCGAATGCCGCGAGGCTGTCGATCTCCATGGGCTCCATCACCGTTTTCTTCATCACCGCGCTCGGTGACACAGCAAGCGCCGCCGCGTCGTGGTCCACGCTGCTGCGTTGGAGAATGGGATTAGACACGGTCGCCAGCGACACCTTCCGCGAGCTGAAACTGTCCGACGTCGTGTGGCTGCTCGTGCTGACTTGTCGCACGCGGTCCACGATACGCGCGTCGAGTTTGCCGTAGACGCTGGCGTCCATCACTTTCTGCAGTTGGAAGGGGTCGTTCAACGTGCTGCTCGAGAAGGTGGTCATCTCTCCCTCGGTGTAGCGGCTGATCGAGACACGGGCGCCCTCCGGAAGATACGCGTCGGCGACACTGCCGCGTGGATTTTCCATCGACGCCTGAATGAACCGCGACACCTTCGCTTTCTTCGCCCGCAACTCGCGTAGCGCCGCTTGCAAGCAGCGCTCCTGCAGACAGACGAACTGCTCGTACGTGACGGCGCCGGTGCTGTCCGGATCCAACAGCAGAATCAACTCGAAGCGCTCCTCCTCCGTCGGGGGATGCATCGTGCTCTCGTAGAAGTCGTAGATCTCCTTCAACAGCGCGTCCATCGTCACGTAGCTCACGTGGCCCCGTCGCTCCACATCGAGCAAGGTGAACGCGCGCAGATAGAGCTTGTCGAAGAGCTTCTTCTCCGCCGCTTCGGTGGCCTCTTGTTCTTGGTTGAAGTACATGCAGATGAAGCCCAAGACGATGTTCAGCACACACCAATCGCCGACCATGATGAACGCGAAGAAGAACAACGCGTAGGCGCGGTTGTCATCGTAGGCGGGCATGAACGGCGTGGGCCAATTCGACGCGTTCAGCATCATCAGCATGTTCCACACGGCGTCCCCGAACGAGCCGAAGTACTGCTTCACTTCGTCGGAGTCCTTCGGGAGAATCAAGAGCGCCACGCACGAGAAGAGACAGACCGTCGTCGCGACCATGAGCACCAGCATGGTCATGCGAGGCATCAACCGCAGCAGCGACAACGTATTCCCATCCCATCGACGTTCGACCAACAAAATCGGTAACGAATACAGCGGCGACGCGGAGAAGTCGGGGATCTTGCCCGCGACGCAGTAGCTGAGCTGCATGAGGATCGTGATGGAAATGAGCGTCAACACGACGGCAAAGAAGACACTGAAATATTGATGGCGTGATCGCCCATGGTAACCAAACTCCAGCAGCGTGGAGAGCCACAAAATGAGCGTCGCCAAGCCGATCAGCAGAGAGGAAGCAAGCTCCGGCATATACGGTAACTCATACGAAGGGTAGATTGAGGCATCATTCCAATCCTCCGTTCCACCAATGCGAAGGGTCCACAACGGACGAGAAAACACATGGACGAACAAGATGGACCACGCTGCTGTTCGATACAGAAATTGATACTGTTCGTGGCATCAGTGCAACTCAATTAGACAACAACGACACAGCAAGACCTGGAAGGCATCACACAGTACGTACCTTGCGACGTAGGCGATAACATGCTCGTATTTTCCAATTCAACCGCTCTTCTTGAATATCTTGTCCTGAAACAAACATCAAAGGTTACACGGTCCCGACAAAGGAAGCAGGTACAGAAGCTCACCATTATTGGCAAAGGTAATGACTAAAGCTGCTTCTTCATGAACGTTCAAATCACGCACTTCTACCGAGTCCATTTCATCATATGACAAGGCGAGGCAAGACAAAGACTGGCAAATCCTCGTTCTCTCGAGTTCTGTGCCGAGAACGGTGCGATTTGGATTGTATCCTTCTTTTCATGTCACTTGTTTTTGTGTACAGTTTTTCAGTTGCAAAACCCGTTTCGCATCTTGCGGTCTTCATTGACTTTGCCATTTGGACTTCGGTGCCGGCGTGCCGGCCGAACAAACAACAAACCACCATCGTCCGCAACTCTTCGCCACGAAGAAGATCCACAGTTTTCTTCTTTCCTCCATTTGCAATCGAGCTTGGGAAGTTGACTGTATTGATCTGACAGTGTCCTTTTAACGCAGAAGACATCGCCTTTTATTCCCTTTTTTTTTCGGTTTGTCGCTAGCGAAGGCCTCCACGTTCCCACTACCGACAGCACACATCAGCTTTGTCGAATGGGACTCTCACTTTACAGTATTTTCAAGGTATTATTTCGTGTTTGTTTCCTCCGTTTTCGCTTGGACAGCTTGCTGATTTTGTGAGTGCAGGCGGGGTTACTCTGCGCAAACGGTGTGGCGATTCTTCATCCGCGGCGTTTCTTGTCTCAATGTGAGTTTTGGCAGTCCGTTACAAGGTCAATTCTGTTGCCAGAATGATTGTACTTCTGCGGTTGTAGATGGCTTGGCTGAAATTGATCCCACGGTATCAATGAATTCGCCGAAGAACCAGGCGATTGGACTCTTGCAGGCGGTGCGGTATTTGAAAGGTACCGCCACCTCCGCTTCCCATTGATACCTCGTTCAACACGGGCATCACCGCGTGTTTTTGTTTCCCATAGGGCCTCTGATTATCATCAATGTGCTAATCATATTGCTGGAGCTTTTGCTTGGCGGTTAAAGCTGTGGCGACGTTTCGTTGTTGCGACAAAAAATCCTCCGAAGTTGTTGAGAATGCACCGCATCTGCCCACAGCTCGACGATTCACGAAGACCGCCGGCTGCCATTTATAAACCTTTCCTTCGTTATTTGTAAAGAGACAGATAATTCCCCGAGTTCCATAGGTGTGTATGAGTTAACTTGATACAGAGCAGGCCGCAGACGGCGCGGGGGGGGGGGGTGAATATGTACAAGAGCGATCGGTGTTGGTGGTGGTGGTGGTGGTGGGCGTTACAAGTCGATTTGGTCCTTGAAGTTGACCGGACAGGTGCCATCGATGACACAGGCCAACGAATAGGAGGCGCGGTCGTTGATGTTCAAAATGTACTGCGAGAAACGAGTCTTGTAGTCCGACGCCGTATCGAACTCGGACCGCTGCGGGAACTTGTACGTCGATCCGATGTCGTCACCGGCGGTGAAGGAGAACTGCCCCAACTGCGTAATGAGACCCAACAGATAGCCACTCGTCAGGGCGCCTTCAAACGAAGACAATCGACCATCAGTGTCCAACAGATCCGGCGTCAACCGCGACATCGCCAAGTACTTCGTACGCCGCGTCAACATCACCTTCAACAGACCAATCAACTTGTCACTGGGCGTCGAGAGAATCGGGTTATCGGCGATGTTCGAACACGCCGAGCGGTCCACCGGCGTGAAGTCCGCCAAATCAGGATCGTACAGCGAGAAGCCATCATTCAGCAGACGAATGCCACAGTAACCGTCGCGATAGTTCGCACTCCAATCCTGTGCCTTCACGGCGGGGACGGACGTAGGACGCCACCACGAGTTGGAACTGTCGTTGGGCGAGACGAACCGCGACGTAATGTTCGGATTGCCCTGACCCAAGACGATCTTTCGCTCTCGCGGGTGGTCACAGACGAAACCCTCCGTGTTGTACGAGCCCTGCTCCACCGAGCGCTGCACGCCCGTCAACCGATCCTCACAGATCACGTGGTACCCCACGTCTTCCAACCGCCAGCGTTGCAGGTAGATGTCGTTGAAGTTGTCGTACGACGGGTCGTAGAAGGCGCGGTGGTAGTTCGAGCGGTAGTTGATGGTGCCCGACTGGTCCTTGGCGGACTCCCACACCGGCTGCATCATCGCCTCGGGCAGCACGTACTCCGTCGTCAAGAAGTACGACCGCGCCAACACGGGCACACCGTCGTTGTAGAAGGGCACCTGATCCAACGTCATGTTGCCATCGGGGTAAAACGACCGGCGGAACAAGAACGGTCCGTCCTCAAACGGCGACGTCGCGACCATGGTCATGGCCAACGTGCTGTTCGTGGACAGCGGGTTGGCGTTGCTGTAGTCCATGGCGGCCCACATCACGTACATCTGGTTCGTCGGGTCGAAGAGCACCTTCGGACGCACGACGATGTAGTCGGAGCCACCGCCCGCATTGCGCGCCTTCACCTTCGGCGGTCGATGCACCATGTCCGAGAGGTTCGTGTATTGGAACGTGAAGCCTTCGAAGCGCCAATTGACCAAATCCGACGTCGAACAGGCCGCGACACCGCCGACCAAATACGGCGAGATCGATGGCGTCGCCGTGGCCGACGAGGAATTGTAGTTGAACTGCGTGTACCAGAACTGGCGACCATCGCCGGGGTCGCCTTTGCCCAGCGTCCACAGACCCGTGGGACTCGCCAACGTCTGCGACGCCGTCACGAAATCCTTCGCCGTACGGGCGCCGTCGGTGAAGTAACTCAACGCCCCGGCGTACACCGTATTCAACGTGTCGGCCGCGGCATAGTCCCCATCGGGCTCCGAGGTGTACACGTCTTGAAACGCCTGCAACTGCCCCTGGCCATCGAACGGGATCGACCCCGTCGTCTGCAAGAAATTGTAGTGCCGCGTCATCGTCGTATACGTCGCCAGCCCCTGGCCCGCGTGGACCGACTCGTAGTTCCAGCCTTTCTGCGCAGGTGCCGACGTGCGCATGCCCTTCCGCGTCGCCGAGGGGCACGTGAAGCCCAACGTCGCATCGGCCCCGACGAAGATCTCGTCGTAATACACCTGGACCGAGCGCAACAACGACAACCGGACGCCATCGATCTCGGTAGCCGTAAACGTCAGGTTCTGCGCCAGCATCGTGTCATTCAGCAGCACGTGGTACATCATGAAGTTCCAGTCGATGCGCAGATCGACCTTGTACCACTTCTGCGTGTTGGGATACGGGTCGATGGTGAACAGCCGCTTCAGATACGACCCTTCGTCGACGGAGGACTCGAAGTTGCTGCCCACCATGAGGCCATTGCCGCCGAAGAAGACGCCGATCACGTTCGAGACGTTCAGTCCCGCCTCGCCCCGACTGATCAACGTGAACAAGCTGCCGTAATCGGCCTTCGACGAATCGGTGTTCTTGACGGAGTCTCCACCGGCGATGCGGATGTAGTACGTCACGCGGTTGGGTCGCGAGGCCGGGAACGAGATCGTGGGACCGTTACCCGTGAACGGCGCTTCCATGACGGTGCCGGAGGGTGTCAAGGTAGACTCGTTGTTCGACAAGAACAGCGCACGATTCGTGAACTCGGCACCGGGATACGCCAGTTTGGCGGCCACCTCGGTGGTCGTCACGGCCTGCGTGTAGATGCTGCCGGTGTTGCCGGCGTTGGCGCACGTCACCGGTGCCTTCGAGGTCAAGACGCTGATGGTGGTGACGTTGAAGTTGGACACGGCGTAGGAGTCGACGAGGAAGGCGCCGATGTCGAGGTTCACCGTGGCGAGCGACGTCGTGTCGGTGGCGACCGTGTACAAGCCCGGGTCGCTCTTCGAGGCCGTCAGCGCCGTTTGCAGCTTCGTTTCGATCGCCGCCATCCACTTCAACCGACCCGTTTCGTTCACAATCGCCTGTGGCAGGTCGCTGTCTTGGTACAACGCCAATTCCGCCGCCGTCGTCGGCAACGTCAACGAAACGCGCACGTCGGCGACGGTGCCGGGGACCGAGAAGCCCGTTGAGACGTTGATCGGCACCGAGACGTTGACGACGTCGATGGCCGCCGTGCGGATGTCGGTGATGTCGGCGAAGATCGCCGCCAGCTGCCGCTGCGCCATCTCGGCGATGCGCGCGGTATCGCCCATGCCGAGCGGAACCGCCACCGACGCGGTGACGTCGAACTGCGTCACGATGACGTCCTCCTCGGCGGTGTAAATGCCGCACGCGCCACCGGCGGCGAGGAGGCATTTATCGTAGTCGACAACGGTGATCGAATCGGCGAAAATGGCGATCCGCCCACCGCCGCCGCCTCCACCCGCCAGCGCGGCGGAGCCACCGTAGCCGCCGGCGCCACCGGACACGTCCAACACCCCCTGCACAATGGTCGTCGTGCCCGAGGCCAACAGAATGCCGCCGCCGGAGCCACCCCCTGCACCACCACCACTCGTCTGGTCGCCCTTGCCACCGGTCACGAGGATCTTGCCGAACGTGCCGATGATCAAATCGTTGGCGGCGATGATCTCCACGGCGCCACCACCGGCACCGCCCCGACCGGCGACGTTGGGACCCAACGCACCGTTGATCGTGAAAAGGTCCGCGGGGCTCATCTGCCCGCCCGAGCCTCCCAACAGATCTGTCAGCTTCACGTCGTTATACGTCACTCCGACGTTGTTGTGGCCAAAGCCATCGCCGCCTTTGCCGCCGTACGATCCTCCGGCGCCACCGTAGGCCAAGGAGAAAGGTTCGGTGACATTCAGAAGGTCCTGTGGGCTGTAGAACGACTGCGACGTGCCGCGGGAGATGGCAATCGTCGAGTTGTGCCCCGTCAACGAGGCGCCGTTCGCGACGATCCAGTTGTTCGGCGCCGATTCGCGGGCTAATTTCGACGTTGGCGAGTTGGGCGTGACGTTGTCGAGCAGCGACGTGATGAAGAGCGTCCACTGCAGGCCGTGCGCCTTCGTGGGGCCGTTGTCGCAGAGGCCGTCCATGCAGTTGTCGGTGGGATCGGTGCGCGTCACGTACGCGTACTCGACACTGTTCAACGTCTCCAACGCGGCCTTCACGTCCGCCGCCGAGGCCAAAGCGGGGATCGCCGCAGTGGTCTCGTCCAAGAACGTCAAGGTGAACGACCCGCCGATCTCGTTGCCCTCGGTCACCGTCGAGGTGTTCACGACGGCGCCAATCCCCTGCAGAAACGACTTCGCCGTCAGTTGCGGCACGTTGCCAATCGCCGTGTCAAAGGTGATCGTCCACGTGTAGCCCGATTGATCGTCCTGTGCTGACCGTGACACCGAAATGGAGCCAATACCCGCGGGCTTGGAACTGATCTGGGAGCGATCGCCGGTGATCGGGTAGGAGCTCGGCGTGATGATGTTGAGGTTCTCCTCGAGGATCTGCTTCATCAGCGTGGCGCTGCAGTCGCTGGGGATGATCGGGGTCTTGTACGTCTTGTACGAGACCACGAAGCCACCTGCCACGGTCTGTCCGACCGACGCCGTCGTGGTGATCGTTTGTACCTCCGGGATCGGAGAGGAATCTGTGTCGATGACGAACGCCTGGACACGGACGTTGCCCGAGCCGGGACCATTGACATTGTTCGTGATTAGAACCTCTCCGCGCGCATTGAGGCCGCTGATAAAGCTGGACGACGTGTTCTTCAGATACGTGTAGTTCGCACCCTGCCGCGACTCGTCGCAGTAGAAGCCCAAATCGCAGATGTAGATCGTCGTGGGCCGGTCGTTCAACATGTCGCGATCCAACCGCGCGACCGAGCCACCACCGGGAAAGCCACCGACGGTACCGGGCTCAATCTCAATCGTCGTGTTGATGATCGCCACGGTTTTCGAGACGAAGGCGATGGCCCGCTGCCCCACGACTCGGACATTCACCTCGGGCCCCAAATAGATCGAATTGAACGTGAACAACGCCACCTCCGTCCCCGCCGACGTGTTCTTCAACTCTCCCGTACCCGTAATGGCACCGGTCAGTTCCAACGACGACGTGTTGAACAAGATCGTGCACGTAGACGACGCAACACACATCGACGAGGTCAGTTGCAGCAACTCCTGCTCCTCGTTGTACAGCCAGCGCTCGAAATCAGCCTTCACGTCGGAGAGGTTGGCGCGGACATCGTACCGCGCACGCAACGTGGGTCCCATCGCGGCAATTTCAATGTTCTTTTCCAGCCATTCCACACGCCCCGTGAGATCAGAGACGAGATTCTGTTGGGTAATCACCTGCGAGATCTGCAGCGCGCGGTCCAAGACGAGGCCCTGATTCGTCTCGGTGAGATACGCGGGAATGGTCGGGCCCAATCCTGGCTGATCGAAGGGCCAGAAGTGCGCACCCGTGATGCTGCCTAAGCTTGCACGTGCCTTGGTGAAGGAGGTGAAGCCAATGTCGGTCGGGGGAATGTCTCCGTTCCAGTTGACCCCGCGACAGCCCATGCGCCAGTCTTCAAAGTCCAAAAACAGTACCGCGTCGTAGAGCTGACCACGTTCGAAGAGACGTTGGAAGAACCGCGCGTTGTTGGTGCTTTGATCCAGTTCTGTAGCGCAGCAAACGTTGAATTAGCACCGCAGAGAGGCACAAGAGGCGCAGAGGCGGGGGTCGAAAGGCGAAACGTACCGACGATGCCCCAGTTACACCGCAGATTGGCCTTGCAGCGGTCGTACGGGGTGATGAAGGCGGCGCGTGTGGGATCCGTCAACCGACTTTCATCGTATTCGTATTGACGCAGGGTGAACAACGAGGCGCCCTGGCGTTTGGAGCGGTACAGCTGGCTGACGCCCCACGTCGGATCTAACACAACAGCCAACCGCCACCCGTTAGAACGTGTCCGTTGCTCAAGCAACACACAGCGGAAACTTACCGACACGAATGGTGACGTTGCCCTGGTACAAGAGCGACGTCGGATCGCCGACTTGGCTGATCAAGTTGCTCATCGCCACGGTGGTGTTGTCCTCGCCGCTGCCCGGTTTCGGCGGTTGGATGCGGAAATACACCAACACCGAATCCAGTGACGATGACTTCACAAACAATATATTCACGCGGTAATATTTAATGCCCAAGGCGCGAGAGACATCATCTTCAAAGAAACGTTCAAATTCACAGTAGGTAGAGTAGTTCTGCGCCCCGTTGATGTCACAAATGCCGAGACTGCCCTGGTCCAAGAAGTACCCGTCTTTCACTTCGTCGCCACCCACGACGTTGATGTCGTACGATAGCTTCAACGACATATCCCACGTGACGACTTGTAAGCCGTACTGTGCATCCGCATAGTTCGTGACGTTGGTGCCAACGTAGACTTTGCTCTTCGACTGTTGCAGCTGATTCGTCAGTTCCGCGACGGCCTCCAGAAGCGTCAAGCCGACGGTGCCATTCCGTTCGAGGAAAATGAAGTTGACGACGACACTGGTGGACTCCCATGAATAGTGAACGCGGCCGCGTTGTACGTTCAGGACGTAGATGCGGTGCACGTCGATGCCCAAGGCGTAATTCAAGTCGAGAACAAACTGCGTGTGAAAGGTACGAAGATTGATCGTATTGCCCACGAACAAGGAGATACTGGGGTCTAACGGATCAGAGACCAAGTGTTGTCCGGGGCCATCCTGATATGGCAGCAGAATTCTCATGGTCAAGTTCGCGTACGGCACGGAGTCGTATTTGTAGTCTGGGGGTCGGGTGGATTCATACCAAAACCCCGTACTGTAGGACTGCACCAACCCCAACCAGCATACTGCCAAGTACAGCAGCAATAGCATCCACGAATTCATCATGGAGGTGAAATGGCTTTGCGCAGTAGCTCGGTGGTTTCTGGCAGCACAGCGATTTCACTGGTTATCTTTGGCCACCGTGAAAATCTCTTTGACGCCAGCACGCGTTCAATGAATAGAATTGCAATCTTCCACCAAACAAGACGGACCTGATATGTTTTGGTTCTCGTTTCCTTGACACAAGAGGTACCAAAAGGCAATGGCCTCGTCGCTGGCGAGAGCAAAAACGGCGCACGAAACGGTTTCTGAGAAATAGGGCCTTAGTTAAGGCTCGTAAATACCATCGACAACTAAAATAGAGGTGTATTGTACAGTGGAGACCCTCCCTCGGCCGATGCGTCGCCTCGATGCCTCGATTGGACAGCAGAGATCGTCGGTCGGGTCGGCCCTTCATTGCGCTTCGAAGAATGACGGCAATACATCAGCAATGAGCTAAAAACAGACAGCTGCTTGTCCAAAGGACACGGGAGGACGAGTACTTGCCAATGAATTGTGTTAGTTCAGGGACTATTACTGCAGTTGCAACGTCGTAGCAAGTTGAGCAGAAATTACATCGCAACAACGACTACCCTATGTAATGATACTGGACAATGGGGGCACACAACAGTTCGATGTATCAATCTCTAGAGCTCGACGTGGCGGCGTCACTCCACTGCAGTGGCCCGCGTGTTACTGATCCTTCTTTACACAGACGAGACCATACTGTCATGTGAAGTGTGACTCCAGGGCCGGTTGCAACTTGTACGCCTGTCGATAAAGGCGAATGGCTGCGTCTACCTGTCCTTGCTCTTCCAAGGAACAGCCTTCATACCACAGTCGAATGGCTTTCTCTTCTCGAATGGAGGCTTCGTCTTCGGACGCTGTTGCGTCCTTGCGGTACATGACTTCAGTACGCATGATGTACTTCTCTCCGTTGCGAACCCGCGCTCCTTCATGCAGAAGCGGGTGATCAAAGAGGATACAGTCGCCTTTCCTGGGCTTCCACGAGGTGTGCACACTCTCGACAGGTGCACAGTAAATCCGATGCTCTGCATCGAAGTGCATGTCGTGGCTATGACAAAAGTGCGTCTCGCCGCCGTCGTACGTGTCGTTGAGATAGATCATCAACGTCTTCAACGAGCGGTGAGTGAACGGGTCGACGATGTAGTCGGCGTCGGAATGAGGCCCAAAGTGACCTTCTTCATGATACTTACACAACCGGAAGAAGGGATTCACCGAGTCTACTCGCCATGTGCCTTTCATACCCAAGCCGCCCTGTAGATACTCCGCCGCGTTGGAGGTGCTGCACTGCTTGTCTTGTTCCCCCAAGCGGGTTAAGATAGGAAGAATACGGCGGTGTATTTCATCAGCCACATCTTGATTCCTCGCACACAATCGTAGACAGTTTCGATATTCCCGTTTGGAGTTGGCAGGAACCATCAAGTTGAGGCCATCTCTGTTATTGGCGGCAATGGTGGGATCGTTACCATCGATGAATTGCGTCAACTTGTCGCATTCTTCGTCGTCGAAGAGATTGCCGATCACGATGGCACGATGTCCCAAAAGTTCAGAATTCAAAATATGGACGGGTCGGTCCACGTCGGTTTGGTCGAAGCGGAAAAGACTCGATGGCAGCAACTCTGCATCGTTTATCATTTCCTCTTGGGGACGCTGTGACGACTGCTTTGAGACTGACGACATGGTTCAGTGGATATCTTCCCCTTCTAATTTCGTTTATCTACTTGTGACATCCTCCATGGGTTTGGCATCTGTCTTCATGAAATAAAATTGATATGATTGGTTCAAAGATCAGCAGGAACTCGTCTCGTGGGCGGCTGCTGTGAACACAGGAGAAATGTCGTCGTCATCGTGCAACAGCGGCCGTTTCAAATCGAGACGACGATGATGATGATGATCAACAAGTCACATCGTTCTTATCTTGCTTCTTCATTCAGCATTTGAATAGGCATTCGTCTTTGTCTGAGCATAATCGATCCATCAATTCGACTCGTATGGGTGCTTGCAAAAGTAGTGGTGTGTTGCATTCTATGGTGAAATGAAGCTGAATCTGAAGGCCAGCAATAATGCGAATCAACCGCCCGCAGATTTTCGGAAGCCAGTTGTGGCATCCAACACGGCTGGATCCAACTCACGAGTGGCCAACTTGAAAAGGTTGAAACAACGACAGTTCGGAGAGTTTTGTTTTGATTATCTATCCCAGTGCAAGCACAACTTGTCTTCGCCCGCGTATCAAGCGTGTCCACTCTGCAAGCTGACCCAACAAGTCACGAAGGTTTTCTTCGCGAAAGAAAAGGAACAGCGTGAAAAGTCTCGTTTAGAAAGCAATGCCGCTCGTGCGCGACTCCGACGACAGTTGATCTACATGTGGTCGATGTGTCAGCCGTCCTTTTACCCCACCCAGATCAACCACGACCCATTCTTCGAGATCATGATCTCCGACCACCTGGTGGAGGTCTTGAGCGAACGCCAAGAGCTCTTTGATACGTGGTTCAAAACGAGCAATTCGCTGATTCTCAAAGGACAAGCGTCAGTGCTGGATGGCAAAAAGGGAGCGAAACCCTCGTCGGGGCTGGATTTCACCCTCATGATACGCATCATCGAACGGCGCATCCGCATCAACGACGTCGGGCACATCGCCGCGACGTACATTCAGGCACGTGTACGACGCTACATCACCCAAATCAAAGTGCGCCACATGCTGTTGATGCGCTTCGAGTACATCCCCGAGAGCAAAATCCGCGGCGAGATCTTCTACGATTCGCTGAAACAGCGCAAATGGCAGCGATTTCCGCATTTGCTGGCCAATGATCGTCCGGCGACACCGCGTACCATTCGTCGCCGTATCAACTATGAGAATCAAATCAAGGACAAACGATTGGACGCCTTCAAGGCATCCGCGCGGAAGTTCACGTTGCGTAGCGGCAACAGTGATGGCGATGGACCAGAGGACGTAGCGGCTGCTGACGACAGTATTCAAGCCTGGTGGGAACGAGAAGCGAGTTTAGTGACAGTTTACGAGTATCTGGTGATTCTGCGGGACTTGATGTCCCTGTACTTCCACATGATGCGGTCCAATGGACACACAGGGCCCGCCTGGTTGATTCCCTCGGCACCGGGCCTCCATAGTCGGGCCTTGGGCCTGTCAGTCGCGTTACAAACGTTACCTTCCCCGGCGCTAATGCCTCAGGGGGTGGCATCGAGTCCAGTACTGACGAAGAGCAAGACCAAGGCGACCTTGACGACCGAGACGGCCGCGTCCAAAGCGACGGCCACGAAGACGTCGACAGCGACCGCCGCTACCGTCACCGACGCTGCTGCTGCCTCTGGCAACAGCGCCGGTATCCCCACCATCGGCACGCCGATGCTGCTGCGAGCGCTTTTCCTACTCGAGCAAGCGGCGCGCGATGCCTTGTTGGTCAGTTCCCCCGAAGAGGCCGTGGCGCTGTTGCTGCGGTCGCCAGAGCTGCGCGGTGTGGGCGAAAGCGCGCTACACATCACGTACGACGGAATGGAAGAGATCTGGGACGGCAGTCTGGGCTTCCAGCCTTACGTTCCACCTCCACCGCCGGAGGGGATCGCACACGATGCGGCGGCGATCCATGTGCACGGATCGACACTCTTCAACGCCGAGAGCCGCGACGGGAAGATCGGGTCGTCGTTGTGGACGAACGCCCTGGGCCAAGAAGATGACGCGGCCGCTGCCCGCCACGTGCAGCTCATGCCGTATGGGCTCCATTTGCGTCCGTTGAATCCGGCGTTTCAGAATATCCCCGCCGATGGGAACACGTCGGCACCGATCACGTACGTGAAGCCGTCGGCCGGACAGTTCTTCCGTCTGTTCTACCTCGACGAAGACCTGTTGGGCATCACGCCCAGCTCGCCGTGGGTCTTCTACCCCGAGATCCATCGGTACCGCGACAACATCTTCAACGGTCTCCGCAAGTTCGCCAATGCCTCGTCGACGCGGCAGTGGATCCACCACCAGTACCAGCAGCACTCGCAGTACCGACAGCGACTGCTGCAACGGCGCCATCAAATCGTGCATTTGCGACGTCGGTTGCGTTGGCTGATCACCTTGCAGCGAGCGGAAGCCCTCTTCGGCGTGGATGAAGTGCAGACGGAGCGCATTGTCCTCGCCTCGCCGGCCGCGTTGACGGTCGCCGCGGGTCACGTCGAGCAGCAGCGCGAGAAGCAAACCGCCGCCCCGTCCACCGCCCACGGCCACAACCGCGTCCATCACAAGGACAACAGCAGCACCGCGTCCTCGAAGCCCAAAGTGCCGTCGTCGGTCGTGGCGCCCACCAGCGCCGCCGCCAAGGACAAGCCGCCCGCCGCGTCGTCCCAGTCGCGCCACGCCGCAGGTGCCCATGCGACCACGACACGCACCGGCGCCACCCCCGCCACCGCCGCGTCAATCTTCGCCCCGGTGCCCGAGATGATCTTCCCCGCGTACGTCGACACCAATCGCGACACATACGGAACCACCGGTCCAACGGTCGCGCAGGCGATCTACGCGATGGACCGCCACCGTGTCAACTACCTGCAGGACACCTACGGCCACCTGTCCTTCCTGCGCAAGAACCCCGTGTTTCAAGACAAACTACGCCGCACGCAGGTCTCCAACAACCGCGCGAACGCGACCAACGCCAAGGCGAAGGCCAATGCGAGTGCGTCCTCTGCGAGTGTGGCGGGGGCCTCGACGGCGGAGTCGGTCACCGGTGGCAAGGGCA
>SMOI01000449.1:0-18065 GCA_008000375.1 Poteriospumella lacustris | reverse complement strand
CCCCCCCCCGGTGCCCCTCTCTACGCTTGGCACCCGGTGCCACAGGCAAAGCCCACACAGTCGTCCATCCACACCAACACACGCTTCTTGTCCTCCGCCGTCGGTGGCTGCGACTGCTCTGCCTCTTCCTCCTCCGTCACCGCCGCCTCCACTGCCGCAGCCGCCGGTGTCCGTGCCATCGGTATTGTCACAAACGGATTCGTGGCCAACCACGTGGCCAGGGCCTCACGTTGGCTCATGCCCGACGACGTCGTCACCGTCGCAAACCCCGCCGTATCGGCGATCGCGTGGTTGTAACACGCCCACGACAACACCGCCTTCTGCGCCTTGACGGCGGTGCCGTCTTCCGCATCACTCGCGGTGATCCATTGCTGCAGGGAATCCTTCGTATGAAAGGCAAACGCCGAGGCGTAATCGTTCAACGCGCCGCTCTCGGCGGGGTACAACGCATACGGCGGCGTCCGTTGCGTGTTGCAGCCCAATTGATACGCGTCGTACTGCGACGCGACCAAGAAAAACGGATACTCGTCCATGCTCAAAAACGGCAGGCGGTATTCCCCAAATTGGCATTTCCACCGGTCCGCGTGGGGATACGCCGTGGCACAGGACCGCGACAACGCCTGCTGCGTCTGCATGACACTGAATTTGCTTTGTTCTTCGTAGGCAAAGCCCACAAACGCGGGGGAATACGGTTGGATATCAATGTAATACGGAGAATCCAAAAACAAGGCGGCGGAACTACCGCGAGGCAACCACGACGCGGCCGACGATCGAAACAACGACTCGGCGTTGGTCATCACGCCACGTCCACCGGCGGACGATCCCCCGACGAGCACGCGACTACGCGACGACAACCCTTTGTCACGGATTAACTGTCGAATCATGGTTTTCACCAGCCGTTGGCCACGGAAATGCCATTGCCAGGTGGTCTTCGACGCCCCCGCATCGCCCATGTAGCCATCGCTGCTGCAATAGGCGAGCACGGCTTTGTTGGCCCCCGCCCAGGGGGAGACCGCTGGATCATCCGACAGAATCCCATCTTTCTCTAACTCGGAGGACAACCCCTTCGAGGACATATACGTGGATCCGATCTCTTTCCATCGTTGACTGCAGGAGGTTTCGTCGTAGCATTGCCCTCCGCCGGGTAAATAAATCAAAAAGTCATTGACCCGTACGGGATCGGTCGCGGGGGCAAAATAAAAGGCACCAGGACTACCATCGTTACAGACGGCCTGGGCATCTAACGACTCAACATCAAATGGGGACAAGGGACAAGGGACAAGGGACAAGGGATAAGGGACAAGGGACAAGGGACCAAGAGAGTTCCCCCTCCCCCTTCCCCTTCCCCCTTCCCCCCTCCCCCCTGGCCCCCTTCCCCTTTCCCGCTCATCTGTCGTGTTCTCGATGATTTACAATTCAATCGTCGCTCTTCCATTTTCCACTTCTGATCTTGCTATTGTCGATTCTGCGGAGCAGAGCATCATTGAGTTGAGAGTAAGTTCCATCGTTCAAGTCCATTATTAGTTTCCGACCGAAGTTTTCTGTTTTGTAGAAACATGAGTGCGCATCCTTCCTCGGTAAAGTTCGCCGATGAAATGATTTTCGGATGGTTGGACGGTTTGCAAATGAAGTATGAAGATAATTTGTATCAGAGCAGAGCAAATATCAAGATATCGAGGAGAAATGGCGAGGACGCAGGCGATATAGATGCGCTTGTTGAATTCAACGAAGCTGTGCCGCTGAACTCTCTATTTCCGCCAGGACAATTCAAGATCAGGCCCAGCTCCATACAGCAAAGGAATCCGAGAATATCGTGCCTTTTTGGCGAATTTAAGCGGTCATTATCGTCGACAACTCATTTGATGGTGAAAGTGCAACAATTTATTCGGTTTTACTCAGAGTTGTTGCCCAAAACTGGACTCTCTTTGCCACACAATATCAAGCAATCCATAGATGAATGCACTCATCTACTGTTTGTGTTCAATGGCACTGACGCGGCCGATGCCGAAACAGCTTTCAACAATTTGGGTATCCGCCAAATCCATGGGAGGCCTATTGTCCTTGTTTGGGCAAATGCAACCGAAATATGTACTTGGGCCGATAAGTTACGAACAAACAAGTTGTTGGAGGAAAAAGACATGGTAATCGACATGGTAACCGCGGAAAAAGACATGGTAACCGCGGAAAAAGACATGGTAACCGCGGAAAAAGACATGGTAATCGAGGGAAAAGACAAGATTATCGAGCAACAAGCCAGGTTGATAGAACAACTGAGAGCTCAGGGGAGACGCAGTTCTCAGAAACGGTCGGCAGAGGAAATGGAATATCCTACATCCTCTCACACTCTAAAGGAAACGAAGAAGAGGAAAAAATAGCAAATTGCGTTTCATCCCGCTCATCAAGTTCATTGCCTTCCATTCAAAATCGAATCGCCACGAAGACACCATCTGACCGTGACTGTCAGAAACTAATAAATGCATTTAATTTAGTTCTTGTGTTTCCATTTCTCCCGATGGAGTCGATTACATCGTGTCCATAGAGCATAAAATGCATGTTTACAGGCGCAAATTCAAGCAATCCTTCGCTGTACCCCTTGATGATCCGAGCGGCATTGACCATTGAACAACCCCCACCTCTACCTCTACGACCAGTAGCCCCAGAGCCCAGTCAGCCAGCCCATACGCCGTTACACGAGTGTTTATCGCTGTTTACCGAGCGCTTACCCCTCGACGTGCGTCGCACGATCCGATCGTCCTTCCTCTGGCCACCATTGACGAACTCCTCTATCCGCCAGGCTGTCAGCGCTTGGAATAGCTACCGTCACGGCGATCAGCAGGCCGCCATCGAAGCGCGATACGGCCCGATCGAGGTGTGGGCCACGTCGCAGGTGACCAACATGGACGAATTGTTCCACGAGTGCTACACATTCAACCGCGATATTCACCGATGGAAGGTACACCACGTCACCTCGATGCGATCGATGTTCGACGGTGCCTCGCAATTTAATAGCCCGTTGCACACATGGAACGTGGACCAGGTGACCTGTTTACGTCGTTGTCTGGCCCGTGCGTGGTCGTTCAATCAACCGTTGGCCTCCTGGGACGTGGGGCGGGTACAAGATATGAGCGAACTGCTGGCCAATGCGGCGGCATTCAACCAGCGATTGGACACCTGGGATGTACACTCGGTGGTGGACATGCGACGGATGTTCGCGGGGGCCACGGGGCTGCTGCAGCAACAGCAGCGGATGGATCTCAGTCGATGGGACGTACGACAGGTGCGTACGTTGCGTGGGTTCGTGGAAGACGCGGCCGAGACTGCGGTCGATCGGAGGTCGATGGCCTCGTGGGAGCTGGTCCACCTGCGGGTGCCTGAGAACGGCGTCGACGAGAGCGCGCCGAGTGAACAGCGGCGGCGGTGGCGGCGACGGCAGCGTACGACGACGAACACAGCTGCGACGGCTGGTGACCGTGGTCGAGTCCCCATGGGCAGCAGTCGTGACCGACGTGGCCGTCCGGCGGTCGATAGCAGTCGCGGTGCTGGTGGCGTTGGTGGCGTTGGTGGCGGTGGCGGTAGTCGCCGTTCTACTGCTCCTGCTCCTGCTCCTGTTGCTGCTATTGCTATTGCTGCTGCCACTGCCACTAAGACCTTAGCCACTGCTACGAGGGCATGGCGATGACACGCCATCGGTTAAAGGAACACACGTATTCACACACAGAGAGAGAGACACACGGAGAGAGAGACACACACACGACACCTGTTCTTATACTTCGTTATTACTACCCCCACCACCCCCACCGCGCTACCGACACCTCCACAGACACCGCTGTAGGTGCCCCCCCCCGGTGCCCCTCTCTACGCTTGGCACCCGGTGCCACAGGCAAAGCCCACACAGTCGTCCATCCACACCAACACACGCTTCTTGTCCTCCGCCGTCGGTGGCTGCGACTGCTCTGCCTCTTCCTCCTCCGTCACCGCCGCCTCCACTGCCGCAGCCGCCGGTGTCCGTGCCATCGGTATTGTCACAAACGGATTCGTGGCCAACCACGTGGCCAGGGCCTCACGTTGGCTCATGCCCGACGACGTCGTCACCGTCGCAAACCCCGCCGTATCGGCGATCGCGTGGTTGTAACACGCCCACGACAACACCGCCTTCTGCGCCTTGACGGCGGTGCCGTCTTCCGCATCACTCGCGGTGATCCATTGCTGCAGGGAATCCTTCGTATGAAAGGCAAACGCCGAGGCGTAATCGTTCAACGCGCCGCTCTCGGCGGGGTACAACGCATACGGCGGCGTCCGTTGCGTGTTGCAGCCCAATTGATACGCGTCGTACTGCGACGCGACCAAGAAAAACGGATACTCGTCCATGCTCAAAAACGGCAGGCGGTATTCCCCAAATTGGCATTTCCACCGGTCCGCGTGGGGATACGCCGTGGCACAGGACCGCGACAACGCCTGCTGCGTCTGCATGACACTGAATTTGCTTTGTTCTTCGTAGGCAAAGCCCACAAACGCGGGGGAATACGGTTGGATATCAATGTAATACGGAGAATCCAAAAACAAGGCGGCGGAACTACCGCGAGGCAACCACGACGCGGCCGACGATCGAAACAACGACTCGGCGTTGGTCATCACGCCACGTCCACCGGCGGACGATCCCCCGACGAGCACGCGACTACGCGACGACAACCCTTTGTCACGGATTAACTGTCGAATCATGGTTTTCACCAGCCGTTGGCCACGGAAATGCCATTGCCAGGTGGTCTTCGACGCCCCCGCATCGCCCATGTAGCCATCGCTGCTGCAATAGGCGAGCACGGCTTTGTTGGCCCCCGCCCAGGGGGAGACCGCTGGATCATCCGACAGAATCCCATCTTTCTCTAACTCGGAGGACAACCCCTTCGAGGACATATACGTGGATCCGATCTCTTTCCATCGTTGACTGCAGGAGGTTTCGTCGTAGCATTGACCTCCGCCGGGTAAATAAATCAAAAAGTCATTGACCCGTGCGGGATCGGTCGCGGGGGCAAAATAAAAGGCACCAGGACTACCATCGTTACAGACGGCTTGGGCATCTAACGACTCGGTGTCCAACCATTCCAAGAAAAGCTTCGTACTCGTCACGGGAGAACGACTGAGGAGCAGACACCACGTCGTCAGGAACACCCCCACCCACGACGGAACCAACGAGGAGTAGCTCTTCACCATTTTCGCTCCTCTTTTTTTAATTGTAAATATCAAGAGATGAATGAATTATATTGGTCTGATTTTGCTTCGGTAAAGGTGGCGGCATAGTTATCGATCGATCGATCGATCGATCGATCGATCGATCGATCGATCGATGAGCGAAAAAGGATGCGCGGAAATGCCGAAACTCTTGTACGAACTCCTTTCCTTTATCTGCATATATATAGATCATTAGTTCGATGAGCAATGTACATCAATGACCTATTGCCACGTCGAAGGGCCTGTCGACTATCACTATACTCAGTTGTAGAGTCGACGCACGCCAAACTGGAATGTTTTTTGTATCTGCTTTGAGTATTGATGGGGGGGGGGTCACGTTCGAGGAATCATCTGGGCTCCTAAACGACATTGTGCAGAGGAGATGCCCCAACAACGAGACCATCCAACAGCGGGCGATACTCACAAACTTTAGATTCTTCATTTATATATTCATTTATTCATTTATTAATATATAGGAGGAGGTGATAGTATGAAACACACACCGGAAGTCTCCCATCGACTCAAGAGACACGTGAATCAGAAACTGTATCATGTTTCATTTTTATCGCTTACAAGAACTTCCGAATCGATTGCACCAAGGCTGGCGCATTGGCACCCATGACTTTCTCTTGTACTTTGCCATTCTTCCAAATCAAAAACGTAGGCATCGCGGAGACACCGTATTCCTGTGCGATGTCCGCCGCCTCGTCCACGTCAATCTAAGCACACACACCCAACACCCACGTCAGAGCAGCCCACAGGATGCATTTCTTCATTCAACAGCATCACATACCTTGAGGAAAATGACGTTCTGAAACTCTTCGGTCGTGGACAATTGCGCATACACCGGTGCGATACGTTGGCAGGGGCCACACCACGACGCGGTGAAATCCAACACGACGACTTTGCCGTTGCTTTTGTTCGTGTCGAGCAGTTGTTGCAACGCCTTGGGCTCTGTGAGCACTTGCACACGGCCCTCCGCTCCACCACGAATCGCCGTGATCGTCTCTATGTCATCATGTGCAAACACCGTGAGCAAACGGCGCAACGGCGTCAGGGAGTGTTCACTTACCGAGCATCTTCTGGTTCTTCATGGCTGGTTGCATCCATCGAGCCAACGACAATCTCTTCGTCGTTAACCCACCAACCGAAGCCTTCGAGGAAAACGCATCGGCAGCACACAGCATCGCCACCACCAACACCAACGACAACAACATCGACGAAGACAACATCCTGTGTGTTTGTGTTCCTCACTCGCAGTGCAGTGAATCAAGAAGAACAACCTTAGTTCAACTAAACACTAGACTATGTACCCACACACAACAAAAGGCTCACAAAAGAGAAGCAGAAACGAAACAGAAGAAGCAGAAGAAGTCGAAAATAAGATTTTCGCTGCCACCTCGACCGTCACCGTCATCGTCACAGTCATCGTCGTCGTCGTCGTCGCGTCGCATCATTCGCTCCCCCCACGGACGGACACCCAGGCCACTGACTCCCCCCGCCTCACCCAGAAAACTGTAAATATAGAGACAGATCTTGTCGAATTCGAATTCGAATGGCTCTGTTGTGCGCGGCAAAGACAGAAGTTTACGAAGCTCTTAAAGAGTGCCCGAATCAATCAAAGAAGGCAATAGCAGTTGCCAAAGCGAACATCGAAGGAGTTGGATTATCGGTTTCGCCACTTTCGCTTGACAACATTTCTTGGATCTTATTTCTTGGAACTTAAAAACCTTTTGTATCGAATAAACAGAAACTCAGAAACTCAGTCAAATGCTGCAAGGTGAATCAAACTCGAATTCGAATTCGACAAGATCTGTCTCTATATTTACAGTTTTCTGGGTGAGGCGGGGGGAGTCAGTGGCCTGGGTGTCCGTCCGTGGGGGGAGCGAATGACCCGGCTGTCGCGTCGCATGCGAATGCAACCCTCACCTCCCCAAAATATGAAACGCCTTAGAGTACGTTTAGCCGTTGCTGTTGTAGTGACTCGCAATGTATATCTACGGGTCGAACAATGTACGCCAAAGGTATGTTTCCGTTGGGAAAGAAAACAGAGGTCGCTTGGGTCATCAAATCATCATGGCCATCGATACACAGCAGGCACCTTGACAGAAAAGAAAAGAAAAAGAAAAAGAAAAGAAAAAGAAAAACAAACAAACAGAGGCAGTCCTTGTTTTCCAATTGTTTGACTTTCAATTCAACATCTCCTTTAATGCGGCGGGTATACAACGCATTGGTCTGATCTACACCAACACGTTTCATTCCGTATTTCCCCACTCCGTCATCTTCATCACCCTACAAGAGGGTCTCATCATGCGTCATCCTCAGTCCTACGGTGCATGGATGACTCGTTGGCTCTGGTGGTGGTCGTGTTGGTGGCTATTCTCCTCCACCACCCTCACCACCCTCACCACCCTCACCCTCACTAACACACGACCGCTCTCCGTGGGCGCCGAAACGGTGCTCACGGTACGTGGTCGTATCGACACCAACCATGCACCGATCTTCAATTGCTCAAAAGTCGTCGAGCCTCTCCTCGCCAAACGTAAAACCTGCACCCAACAATCCTCCACCCACGTCGACATCTGCACCGTCTTCGCCGAGGATTATCATTTTCTCATTCCGTTTGTCCTCCATCATTTGTCCTTGGGCTTTCATCAGATCCACATCTACAACAACGACATGAAGGCCTACCCCTGGTACTTGCATCCCACGCTGTTGTGTTTGTCGGCCGCGGAGTTGATTACAGTGGTACCGTGGCCGGGAGAACACGAGTTTCTCAACGGTTTAAACCATTGCCATCGTGCCCGTGTCCTGGAATCGCGTGGGTTGCAACATGGACAGCCCCGTCATCACCTCACGACGGCGAGCCACAAGTCCCTGTGGATGGCCATCTTTGACATCGACGAGTTGCTCGTGTTGCATCACGATCAGTGTATCGCTACTTTCGTCGACAAATACCCCGACGCCGGCCAGTTGGCCATCAACTGGGCCATGTTTGTGCCCACGGTGCCCTTCACTCCGTACGCGATCTTTGGCGATCCGCAGTACTTGTCCCCCGAACACCGCCAGTTCATCGACTACGACCGTTCGCTGCCTGCGGCCTCCGCCAGTGGCAGTACCAATGCATCCTCCGCCTTACCGCTCGTGATCTTACCGCACGACATGTTGTTCATGCGGATGAAAGAGAACTTCCACATCAAATGCTTGGCCCGTCCGTCCTGTGTCGACAAGGTCGAGTCCCCGCACTACATGACCCTCTTCGCCGATTGCCCTTTCCCCAAGAAGACGCAAACGTTGTCCGGCATCACGTTCCCACCCGCTCCAACCTCGGCGGCCGCCGAACGACACGTGAGCAGTTACCCCATCGCCCAATTGAATCATTATTGGACGACTTCGGTGGAAGATTTCATGCGCAAGGTGCACCGTGGACGCGGCGTGAAACAAGCCGGTACGTGTCTGTCTGTCGCCTCCTCCTCCCCTCCTCCTCCTCCTCCCCTCCCCCTGCCCCTGGCTCTGACGCTCTCTCCCTCTGTGTTATGTAGGTGTCTATCGCAACTCGGGTGACTTGCCGGTGCGGTCGAAAGGTCCCATGGTGAAGGACACCGTGTTGCATCGGACGTACGGGGCGATGTACGTCGACTGGAAACGAACGTGTCCGGAATGTTTCGACCTGAGTCTGATCCCGGGTCACCAATGAGCGGCATGTGACTGCGGCGTACGGCGTGGCCTTCGGCGGCGACACCTTCGATGATGCGTGAGTACGCGATGGATGTCGTATCGATGAGGTGCCCATTGCCCTCGCCACCTGCAGGATACAGTATCCCCCTCCGATTGGGGATACTGGCTTGGGGGATAGATAGTCATACGTTTACTGCATCTGTTATAATGCCAATGAACTACGGTCGTTACCAAGAAACGGGCAAGCCTCAATTTTTCTGCTGTCAGTCGTCTTGGTGCCAAAGCAAACATCATCGATAGGGACCATAGATTGTGACGTATACAAAGGAAAGCCCCCGTGGTAAAGACTATTTATCATTTATCTCAACGGATATTTTTCTTGATTGGAGAGAAAATGACAACTGAGAGAGCGCTTTATGTACAGTACTGTACTGTACTGTACTGAACGCTTATTATTACTATGGTGCACCATACCGTTCAGCTACTGCACTTCCATATTCCACTTGACATAGATCAAACTTGTTCCTAACCCAACAAACGGCGCAGATGGCGCTGGTTCATGCAAAACCTACTAGAGAAACCACGAATGATCGCCTTGTTACGCCTACAGCTTTAGCGTTTTCGGCAAAACCGTTTGGTGTTTGGACTAAATATTCTTCCTACAGGATGTTTTGTGCCGATGGCAGAAAGCATTTGAAACGCACTGACAAAAAGAAGAGGAGAAAATATCAATTGCAAAGATAGTGGAGGCCGTGCCGACCACATCTGGGGTCTATGAGATTGCGATCAAGTTTGCGAATTCAACACAACTTACGCCAATTTATTGTGGCTCGACAAGCAATTTGCGAAATCGACTCAGTGACCACTTTTCTATGACTCAGGGTGGTGTTTCCAAAACTCTCAAAGAATCAATATTGACTTATTTCATTGACAACTGGAGTGTGAGATATAAATTGTGGGCGCGATATTGTGAATGTCCGACTGGCGAGGCTCTGGCTCGTGAATATGATTTTTTGACCAGATACAACTAGTTGGTGAATAAAGACGACAACGGTGGACTTCGGCTGGAGGATCTCCTTGGTCTATTCGATGCTGGAAGGGAAGACGTAGAAGGAGAAGACTAAGGAGGAGAAGTGTCATGCGAATGAGGTTTTGGGGAGAGAGTACCAGTGCTTTGTAAATTTATATTGCCGAACTTACTGAGACATAGGATCAATAATACAATGTAAACGATAACTTGATCTGAATTCGCCATTGCCGTCTTTCTTTGTCATCGTATTCGCCATTCCTGTGAGTAATTCCTAGTTCCACTCAGCAAGGTAGTGCATGTCCATCGATATATTCGAAAAAATAAACGAGTGACTACGCTCGTTGCGCTGCTGCCAAGGTGGTGCTCCTTTATTGACGGACGATGGCGGGTTGGTAGTCCGGTATTCCCGAGTGAGAATGGCGCTGAACCAAAGACGTGCGGTAGACGAGTCAACCACGCCACCGCCGCTGCCTTGTCCAGCGCCGACGCCGTTGTCTGGTTGTATCGCCTCGTTGTCCGTCCAGGTCGCTGTCAAACGTTGTTGTTACAGGTCGGACCTGCCTCGGTGCCTTACGGTTCGGTGGCTGGACGTGTCATACAGCCCCCCCAACGACCCTCTCCAATGAATTAGTTTTTCTGCAACCGCGATTCTAGATATTCCGACAGGGCCGCGTAACGAGAGGCCTTGGACAGATCTGGCTCGGTCGTGTAGTGCTGCTTCCATTCTCTGGAGGCGGCCACGCAGGTACCCGTCGTGATACACGTAGGTTCCACTGGTAGAACGCCTCCATATCGGTAAGCTCCATATGCCGGATAATTATACGACGTCATGTGAGGCGGTGGAGGATGAGAAGACGCCAACGATGGGCGATCGGCCAGCAACTGCCGATAGGTGGGCAGTTTGGTGGGACTCATTTTTGCAACGAAAACCACCGAGAATATGTCGAGGTTAGAGTGAGATGTGCGGATGGTGATGATATATATGGTTGTGTGTAGAACGAGAGAGAGAGAGTAGAGTAACCGGTAACCGGTAACCAAGATTCGCTGTCGACGAAAAATGCACGAGCGACGCGCGACGCGCGACGCGCGTCGCGCGTCGCTTCGTGGAACATCTGGTACGTATTTATAGTGATCTGTCGCAAATGTTAATGTACAAGAGAGAAATAGTATGTACCAGGTATCGTCTCGACACTGCTGTGTCCCCTTTGTCAGGCAGGCGAATGAATGGACGAGCGAGCAGTTGAGCAATACGTTTTACACTTTTTTAAAGGCAAGATGAACTTCCCTTTTCTAACTCCTCCATTTTCTGTGCAACAACAGCAATGGTATCAGAATGCGAACAACACAGCGTTGCGTTGCAACAACTCAACATAACAGCACAACAAAACCGAGCAACATTGACATATTGCATGTATTACATTGCAATGTTTCTCGGTTTTGTTGTACGGTTACGTTGAGTTGTTGCAAAGCAACGCTGTGTTGATTCAGAATGTTGGTCGCATTCTGATGGTACCTACCATGCACAGAAAATGGAGGAGCACACCGCAACCTGGCGCAGCAGATTCAGCAGTGTGTTCTCTCAAGGTAAATATAATTGTGATTGCTTTTCTTAACTTTCACTTTCTCCATTGATAGGTTTAACTTACTCCAGTTATATTCATTTACTCCCTGTCCGGCCTACGCCCGGCCTGCCATCCCAGGTCCCAGACTCACCCATCTGGACCAACAACGCCTCTCGGCGTTCGCACAACCAGAAAACTGGCGCCCTCTTGTTGCCCCTGTATTCTGCTGGACGACAACTCCCGCCAGCATTCCCCGCAAACGAAGGGCGTTCCGGCGTTTTACGTAGGGCGTTCCGGCGATGAACCCCCGCTTCTCAAGTTTTACTAGTTGCCCCTTCGCCTTCACAGATTTATCGAGAAATACCCGGAATATTACCCGTAAGAGTGGGTAAGAATATCAGTCTTCCCCAGTTTACCACGGGGGCTTTCCCCTTGTTAGTACCAGTCAGTGGTTGTGTGTGAGAACATACTTGGTTCTGCTTCTTGTTACGTCTCGAACTGTGTATGTGTGATTCCCGTGTACGTTCCTCTTTACCTTCGACGCACACCAAGCAGAACCCAGTACTTGTGTAAGCAAAAAAAATCAAAGAGACTGAAGAGCGATGGGTGATGAACAGCAGGAAGAGAATTACGAAGGGCAACACACATCGGGATTTCTACTAACAAGACGATGAAACTAAAGACTTCCAATCAAATCATTCCAATTCATGATCAACGCAGCTTGTAATACTGAACGTATTCATCGAATGAATGGACAAGAGATGAAACTACAAGCGACTCAAAGAGTCAGGTCCGCAATGGATTTATTTGTGCTTCTCAACCAACTGACGCAACTTGTTGGCATCGGCACCTTCGAGCTTCGCGACAATCTTGCCATTCTTCGCGAAAACGAAGGTGGGCATGGATTCAATACCAAGCTCAGTGCAGATATCATCAGCGTTATCCACATTGACCTGTTCGACGAAAGTTTACCTGTGAGCTCAGGCCAAACTAGATACGACAGCAGAAACCTCACGTACCTTGTAGAAATGGACATCAGTATGCGTCTGCGACAACTGCTCATACAAAGGTGCGATAGCACGGCATGGGCCACACCAATCAGCGAAGAAATCCACCACGGCAAGGCTTCCAGTGGCGATGGCACTGTTGTAGGCCGACAAGTTGCTCAATTCAGAGGGCATTTTTCGAGAGAGAGTGAGTGAGTAAGAGGACTACTTTCGTGAGTAATTAAATTGTGATTTCAATCACATCGCTCCCAGGCCATCTTCCATCTTCGTGGAAGAAGAAGCTTTCAAGAAGAAATCACGTCGTTGTGACTCGGCGGCGGTGGCCTGGAATCAACCGCAGAAACCACCGTCGTCGTCATCGTGATCTCCCCATTTTAAGATGGACCCAGACATCACAAACCAACCCAAACACCTTTTGTGTTATTGCTGCGACATGATGACGATGACAACGACTCGTCTCGTTCGTCGGCGGCGGTCGGGAAAGTTCTTAGCGAACCAAGGAGTCAACTTTTATTTACCACTTCTTGGACTTGAATTCTTGTATCTGAGAACGGTGTTTGTTTGCAATTTGAGGTGTCCTTGAGCATTCGATTGAATAACGCATGACCGCTGTTCCCGATTGAGAGAGTATTGTTGTATGGTGCTTCTTCTCCTTCGCAAATCTCGGTGGATCAATGGATACTGCTACAAATCTTTGACGACACGAACCTTGCTTCGATCGGTTAGTCAATATCATCGTGCTGTATTGATATGGTTCACGACGCTCATGCTGTGAGTTGCTTTGTCTCTTCCAGTTGTCCTCGGCGATCCCGCCTCCTCCTTCCGACACATCAACGCCCCTAAAAGGTAGTGTCGGCTTGACCTTTATGGGATCAATTCCATCGATCTTACTCAGTACCCTCCGTGTCCTTTGCAGATTTGTTTCTCGCGGCGTTGAGCTCGCAGCCGCACGTGACGAGGAATGCGGACCAGCGCGCTCTGTCGATCATGGACAACCCCGCAGTCAACTTGAAGCATCCGTACGTCAACAGACCATTGGTCACCCAATGGGTGGATGAGATCGCTGGCGCCGGGAGACAGTCTACGGGCCTGTACGGTACGCTGGCAGGCAGGGGCAAGGGCAAAACCCGTTTCTTCGTAGAGCTCGCGCAGGAATTGAACCAACGCGACGGCGTAGTCGCCGTAGCGATCACCTTCGGACACAAGTGGCATCGTGTCCAACCGTTCGATACCACCCACGCTGGCATGTCACTGGCAGTAGAAGTCGTACTGCGTATGCTGGCCATGACCTACCGCGTCGCCGATGTCGACGGCTTCCGCAAAACGTTCACCACGTCGTTACGTCGTCTGATGCGTCATCAGAACGTCTTCGACAACCAGTTGTTGCACGAGTGTATCGAGTTCATTATCGCCGATGCTCGTCGCGGATCACAGGCGGCCGATGGCGGTGACGGTGGCGGTGGCGGTGGCGGTGGCGGTGGCAGTGGCAGTGGCAGTGGCGGCTTTGGTGGTGGTGGCTGCAAGAGGTTTGTATTGCTCATTGACGAGCCAATGCGACTGTTTGCCAGCGGCAGGATCGACGTGGAGCGGTTCAACGACCTCTGCTACATGTTGCTGGCCCAGGGGAACGTGTCTCCAGACGTCAGCGTCCGTCTGGCCGTGACGACGTCCTCCGCCGATCTCTTCCACGCCACCGACGGCGACGGCGACAGGTTTTCTGTCACAGAAATGCCCCTGCCGACGCAGCTGAACATCGACGAGACCTTCACACGGTGGCTGCCTGCGCATCTTCCTCAGCTACGCACCGGGCGGCCCATTGATTACGACGGTGATGGCGACGGTGATGGCGACGGTGATGGCCTCGGTGGCAGTACCGAACGACACTTGAAACGGCTGCTGACGCTGACGTCGCCCCTCCCGAGGGCCACCCAGCTCTTGGTCGAGACGTTGGCCGAGCTCTTCCCACCCGAACGACCGCGCGTATCGCTCACGACCCGTCTCGTGCGTCATGTGCAGCGGCAACTGCTCCAGCGCCTAGACCGATCCTACGCGGGTGCGGCCGAAGGCGGAGCGGTGATCCTGTTGAACGACGATCACCTCGTGTACAGTCTCCTGTGGTACCAGCCGCTGCCCTTGTACGGCAACGTCGCCCGGGCGATGGTCGACGGGTACATCGTCAACCGCCCGGCGCATCGAGGCGGAGGCGGCGGAGGCGGCGGCTCTGGGTCGAATGGCACACCGCCGATACTCTCGGCATTGTCCCTGTGTCGCATGGCCCCGTACGTCAACGCGACGACGACCCTCTTGAAGCCCGTCGTCGAAGCCGCTGCCCACATCGTGGCCTCCACCGACGCGGCGGCAGCGTCCAACGGCCTCGAGGCGGAGACGAAGAAGGCGCTGGCGCGGTTGGCGAACGCGCTGCTCACCTGCCGGATACTCAGCGCCGAGCGTATCAATCTCGGGGCCTTTTCCCTGTGGGACTTGCTGCTGAGCAGCAGCGTCATCGTCGGTGGTCAACGCCTTTCGTCGGTGTCGCCGCCGCCGTTGTTGACCGTGACGCGTAAGCGGCGGACGTTGGACGAGTATTACCACGACGTGCCTCTGCCCCTGCCCGACGTTGGCGGTAGCAGCAGCGCGTACATGCAGCAGCTGGCCACCTGCCGACTCTTGGACCGCGACGTGGTCGTCGTGGACACTGTCGACGACACTGTCGACGACAACGACGATGCTGAGGCACGGTGGCACGGCCTGTGGCTGTTGCGCCAAGAGACGAGCGGCCAATCGTTTGTGCTGGTGGTCGCGTACCAGTTCCACGACGTGGCCAACGCCAACGAGACCACCACCACCGCCACCGCCACCGCCACCGCCACCGCCACCGCCACCAGTCCAACGAGAGGGAGCGGCCGCCACGTCGCGTATTTCCGTGACCACGTCGTGTCCGCCTGTCAAGAAGCCGTCGCGGGCACTATCACCGGTGGAGGCTACAGTGACGATGATGATAATGATGATGACGATGATACAGCGGTGGCCGCAATTGCGGCGGGTCGTTTCGTGTATGTGACCATCGATATGCGGCCGTCCACCGATGGCGCTGGACCTGCAGCTGGAGCTGGAGCTGCAGGTGGAGAGAGCGACGATGAAGACGACGTTGATGTTAGCGATGGTGACCCACACTACGTCCGTCTGACTGGGTCCGCGGTCCGGAAGGTACTGACAGAGGCGGGTGTGCAGGTGCTCGACCTGGCGCGTCTGGCGGCCTCGTCCTCGTCGATAGCGACGGCAGCGGTAGCGGTGACGGTGGCGACGGCGGCGGTGCCTCCCCCATCACAATGTCCCTCCATATGACCCTCTTAACAGTAGTATAGTTTATACAGCATTCGCACCGTTGCGGGGGGGGGGGCGAGATTCCCTGCACAGGTAGCTAGACACGGCGGTTGACCGTTGACCATTGACCGTTGGCCGTTGTGTGTTGCCCTTCGTAATTCCATTCCTGCTGTTCTGTTCACCACCCAGCGCTCTTCAGTCTCGTTGAGTCGTTTGCTTGCACAAGTACTCACGGTTTTCTTGGTTCTACTTGGTGTGCGTCGAAAGTATGTTCTCACGACGAAGCGCAATCGTCGGCATCTGTTGAATTGCCAGGAGTGAGAAGTCAATAGCCAGCCCGACATTAAGGTTTTGTAATTGGCTGAAAATATAGTTAGACATGGCGGTTAGTGTGTGATATGGGCGTACTTTTCTGCGAAAGAAATAGACAACATTTAAGCGAAAGAATGAAAGAGTCAATCAACGACGGGAAAGGCAAAAAGAGAAAAAACAAGCAAACAAAGGGGGGAACGAAATTTGCTGGCTAACAACAATCCTGGATAAATCGCTGAAGGCGAAGGGCTTTGGTGTGGCGATTTCCCTGGACGGGTAGCTGGTAAAAGGTGAGAAGCGCGTTCAACGCCGGAACGTCCAACGCAAGGAGTTCCTCTTCGTTTGCGGGGAATGCTGGCGGGAGTTGTCCTCCAGCAGAATACAGGGGCAACAAGAGGGCGCCCGGTTTATTGTTGTGCAAACGCCGAGAGGCGTTTGTCATGTTGCCGGGGGGCTGCAACTGTTCCTGCTGCTGTTGAATTTGCAGCAAGGTTGCGTTGATCTGCTGTAAAGATTGGTTGATCTGCTGTAGAGCAACGCTATGCTGGTTCAGGATGTTGGTCATATCCTGGTTCCATTGCTGTTCCTCCACAGGCGGTGGGGCAAGCACAGGGAAGTTGAAGTTCATCTTGCCTTGGTCTGTAAAATTGTTTGAAATTATGTCTCGACGGCTCGCTCGCAATCAGGGCCCTCATCAATCGAGGATGACCATGAAAACGAGCAACGTCTGGGTACAGGGTTAGGCTAACCTGGGTTTGGAGACACCCAGCAGTGTCATCATGCGATGCGACGGACGCGACAAATCGCATCGCATGTCGCATGGGCTCTGCCAAAACGCGACAGTTCGCGCCACTGTAAATCCAGACTTTCACAAAATCTGCGTAAACCCGTTTCAATTTTTCTATAAGAGGGTGAGAGGGACACGATGGTGATTGCGAACATAGCACAGCACAAGTTGGAAGTAAGTTAAAGCAAAAGATGGAGTAAGTGAATATACGTGGTGGTGTAAGTTAAAGCTATACATAGATGGAGTAAGTGAAAGCCAGTAAATTGCAAGAAAGGCAATCACAATTATGATTATCTTGAGAGAACACACTGCTGAATCTGCTGCAAGGTTGCCGCGCGCGGTGTAAAGTTGCGTTGGTCTGTTGTAGTGTTCAGTTAGATTAAATTCTGAATCAACACGGCACTGCGTTGCAGCAAAAACAAAAAACGGAACGGTGACATAACAGAGCAACATAGCTCTACTGTACCGTTCCGTTGATTTGTTGCAACGCAACACTGTGTTGATTGAGGATTTAAAGTAACGGAAGTACCATCACCACCGTCACCACCCGCCGCGTTGCGACTACCACCAACCCCCGACTACTACGTCTTCGCTTTCTCGTTGCGGGCGTTGCGACGCTCCATCTTCTTCGAACGCGCCTTGCGTAGCCTCCACGTCTCGCGCAGATGGTGCAGCTCGCGGTTCACCTGCTTCTTCTTCACTTGAATCTCCGTGCGCGCGTTGCGGAAGTAGTGGATGCGCTCCTTGTCGCGCTCGATGATCAGCAGCTTGTGGCAGATCGTCTTCATGCGCGCGATGCGCTCGAGCAGCGTCTCGTGCTCGAGGTCGACGCCGTCATTGCTGTTCATGCGGCGGACCTCGTCGTCCACCTTCGTCACGAAGAACGCCGATGCCTCGTTGGCCGGGGAGGGGGGTTCGCCGTCAGGCCGCTCTTCAGCGCCGTGTTCAAATTGAATTTGCCCGGCAGTTTCGCCTTCTTCAGTCCGCCGCTGTGACCCCCACCACCGCGGTGACGCCACCGCTCAGACCGCCGCCACCCAGCTGCGCCAGTCGCGCGTCCACCAGACTTGGCTGCGCGCGCAGGTTCTCGAGCATCTGCTGGTCCTGCTGGTACCGCTCCAGGAAGGCGTCGATCGACG
>SMOI01000448.1:0-23679 GCA_008000375.1 Poteriospumella lacustris | reverse complement strand
TACGTATTGCTGCGAGCTATTTTCAAAAGCAAGTGCTCCCCGCTGCGAATAGGCGGGTAGCGCGGCGCCTCTGCATCGGCTGTGGGATTTGACCCCGTCTGGCTGGGTATTGCAGAGAGGTGGTGGGGGACAGGACTGCCTTATATAGAGTGACGTGCGCTTTAGTTGAGGTATTTACAAAGAACAACGAGTCAAAGGCAACTGCCGTTTGTTCAGGGGGGGGGTGGGCACAGACCAACAATATACTCTGAGCAGTGCAGTGTAGTCTACGCGGGAAAAATGTACTCCGCTGACAGCGGAGCGGTGCAAAGAACACCGAGCGCCAGGAAAACAACAACGCCGCGCGTCCCAGAGGTGCGCGGGCCCGTTATGGTTCCCATATGCGGCGATGTGGCGGAAGGAAGCGAAGGACGCTGTGCGTCTCGTCGACGGGGAGACGAGACGCCAAAAAAGAATTCAAAAATGAGGACGATAGCACGCCTCTCGCTCAGCAATAACTCCTCGGGCAATCAAATAAAGCGACAACGGCATACAATGCGACACGGAGTGAACAATACCAAAAAATCTCCGAAGTCGGACTGCCGCAAGGACGCACCGAGCGCGGCACATGGCGATACCCGGACAGGACTACCACGTGCGCGCTGGCCGCAGAGAGACAAAGCTCTCTGGAAAGCGGGAAATAACAAAAACAAGCGAAAAGAAATGGAAGATTTGAAATGTCACGAAATTCCAAATAAAATGCTGTCAAAATCAATGTCAGAAATGAACGCGAGGAACGCCTCGAGGCGCCCTGCGACAAAATTGCACCGGGCGGCGATGGGACCAACCGCGGCGACTCACAACGCAAAATGTGTTTCGTCAAAATAGCCAAAATCTTTTTGTATTTGAGGACTGCCGTGACACGGCAATCGATTGAGACAAACCCTCCGACGGGTGGCGACAACGAAAACAAAACGACGACACATCAGCGTCCCGCCGCGACTTTAGAAGACATCCAGGCCCTCTGCTGCGTCAAAAAGCGTACCCCAGCTATCGTTCAGGTCGCAGTCCTGCGCCAAAGTATTCAGGTCTCTGACGGACTTCTTGGCGCTGAGCGGTGATGGCTTGCAGACTGCGCCGACATCTTCGATGACTTCGCCGGTAACAACGACAGAGGGGACATCATCCGTTTCCTCGTCGATGAATGCAGACTGAGTCGCAAGATCAAATAGCTCCTGCTCCGCGGCAAAAGACTCGAAGGAGGCATTGGACGAGTACGGGGACGGCACCGAGAGCGAGTCCGATGACGCAGACGAGGAAGTCACCGACGCGTCATTCGTCTCGTCGTATTCAACAGGCCGCGAAGTCGCAGGCATTCCTAGCGTCTCCATGGCCATCGCAAAGGGAGAGGCCCAGAAGAAGGAGTCGAACTCCTCTTCGTCTTCCTCTTGTTGCGCGTCGTCGTGATCATCGGCGGCTGCCGCAGCGTAGAAGTTGGAGAAATCAGCGACTTCCAAGTTACCAGGAGCTGAAGTTGACTTCCGTACACGCTTAAGAGGTGGTCTGGCCATTTGTCGCACTTGCCGCGACATTTCCATGATTTCTAAGATATCTTCGAAGACAATATCGTCGCTCGAGTGGAAAACTTCACCCAGAGGTCGCTTTTTCAGGGCCTTCGCACAAAGCGAACGGCTTTTAAACGATGCAGGAGGAACCGAAATTGTGGGATTCATTGCGGAAATTTTTTGCTTGCACGCAGGATCGCGATAGGAGGAAGTTGTCGATTGCCGTTGAGACAAAAATATCAAAAAGTCCACGATAAAATGGGGATCAAAATGAAGCGAGTGGCGAACACGACGCAACTACTCGCAAAAAATGGGAAATCGGTCGTAGATAAGTAACTTTATGGTGAGGTTCAACATGAACTTCGATTGAACAGGCATCAAAGTCAACCTTCGCACACGGACAGGCCAACCCGCCGCAACAAAAACAGTTGCGCAGCAGTGCAGCGACCAAAACGTGACGACAGACACACTTGACGAAAGAACGCGTTTGTTACCCAGAGCTGTTTGGGTGTTTACGGATCACTCCAATCCGACAGCACGACGACGACGACGACGACGACGACGACGACGACGACGACGACGACGACCCACGTCAAGGCGTCAAGGCGTCAAGGGTCAAGAAGAGTCTCAAGGCCGAAAATGTGAAGTTTTGGTGGCCTTTTCTTGCCGACCGCTGCGCGATAGAATACGTAGAAACCACTACGGTTTGATTTTGTCGAAGTATCGCAAACGTCGGAGTATGGCGGCATTTGAGGAAAATATCGAGCAAGCTGTCCACTACCGTGTGACGGGGAAGCAGTCAGTGGAACGACTTGACCCACTGTTTCAGGCTTTGAACAGCAATAGTGTAGTACGTACGGCGAAAATTACCTTCCAGTCGATCGCCACGTATCCTGACAACAAGCTTCTCCCTGCGGATGAGACACGGCGGATCCTCGAGCAGTCGACCCAGTTTCAGCCACTATTGCTTTGGGAAACAACGTGCGAGAAGGAACTCAAACCATTGCACCAACAGGCGGTGATTCGCAACAAACTGTTAAACAACACAGTGCTGGAGTCGAAGGCGAACTTTGCCTTTCTGCAGTTTGCGCTGCCAGACGACCTGGCGCTGACGACGTTCGTCGCCGACAGCGGCCAAGAAGTCCTTCAGTGGTGCGTTCGGAGATGGAACTGTGCCACATCGACGGTAGATGAGGCCCCGCCGACAAGCGATTGGTGGGTGGTGAAGGCCAGCGCAGGTAACGGCGGGCGCGACATCTGGATGGTGCACGCGCAGAACTACCTCGCGGAACTGCAAGACCTGCCCGATCAACAAGAATACGTCATTCAGCAGTACGTCGCGCAGCCTATGTTGTATTTGGGGAGCAAAAAGTTCCATTTCCGCTGCTACGGCCTGATGGTTGGCAGCGGCCGAGCGCTGCTGTATCAGAAGGCGTTCATCCTCACGGCCGGCCTCGACTACGACGCCAGCGTCACCGATTCCAAACGACACATTACCAACTTGTCTGTCAACAAACACATCCCCAAACATCCCGGCCAGATCCCATGCCACGTGCCCTTCGAGTTCGCTGAGGTAAGCGCGCGCTTGGTCGCTTCGATTGTTCGTCTCTCACGTCCATCTGCCTTCGCACAGCTCTATCCGCGCATTCAGCGGGTGTGGGGCGAGACTGTCGCGGCGGCCGTGCCGTTCATGGAGCAGGTGTCCGCCACCGACTTTGAGTTCTGCGGTTTGGACGTCATCGCCGACGCGCAGGGGCGCTGCTGGCTCATCGAAGTCAACCGCCTGCCCGGCCTTGAGTCGTCGAAGATCAACACGCAGCAAGAGGACGAGCTCTACGACGAGATGATGCAGCAAGTGCTGCAGCGCATGTTCGTGGTGCCGCTGTGTCGGTCGCGCGGTGTGTCCGCTGACGATACAGTCGACAGCCTCTGGGACGATGTCACTGTTTCCGCCGCACTCGACCGCGTGCGGCAAGTGGAAGAGTCTGCGCGTCTCGATGTGGAGCGAAATTCCGCCGACGCCTTGGCACAGTCGCAGCGGGTGACGTTGCAAAACCTGCTGCGGTGGAAGATGTTTCGTCAGCGCCACCGGCGGCGCGTCCTCGCGCAGTTCAACTAGCAGCCCTGCACATGTACAGCACTGCTGCGTGCGCTAAGTATAATGCATTGGTGTTGCTTCGTGCTCTGCTGTTCATAAGTACTCGGAGTGAAGCACGGCAACCGCAGCACACGGGTACGACGGCACCGACTCGGCGCAGATATCGATATAGATCGTTACAGCCGTATAGATCGTTGCAGCCATACTTCTATATACATCGTACATCGTTACAGGTCGTTACACCGTTACAGCCGTATAAATCGTTGCAGGTCGTTCGTTACTCGGCTTGGCGGCGGGGGACGGATCAGACGGTAAAGTTAGAGCTCCTTAGTCGTTTGGGTCCCAAGAAGACGTCGGTTTCAAGCCGCCGCCCCGCCGCCGCTGGACGATCGATCGACGATCGACGATCGACGATCGATCGCCAGGGCCGTGCGCGGTGAACGCAGAACTTTTCGTGCTGAGGCAAGGGCCATGCGAGTTGACTTGGTCGCCATTTTGGTGTGCTGTGTGCTGATCGCTGCCCACGCACAGCGCGGCGGACTCGTACGTCGCAGCCGAGACGTCGCCAACGGCGACAATCGCGTGCGCGTTTTCGACGAAGAAGATGGTGGTGTCGTTGGAGGGGCAGAAGACACAGAGTCGGTTGGTGTTGACGGTGCTACCACTGCGAAGGGAGCGCGAGGTGGTCGCGGTCGGCGGCGGCGTAGCGGCAGCGGCAACAAGAAGTTCGATTTCCGACCGAATCTGGTGCAGTTGAACGAAGCGGGTCTCTCGAAGCAAGTGGAGGACATTCTGGTGGATGCCGAGCGCTACCACATGTGGTGGACAGGGCCTCCGAACGACCCGTCCTCGGCGATCTCGTTCGCCCCCGAGTCGTGGTCCCAGGCGCATCGACCGCAGGCGCACGCCATCTTCACCCACGCGGTCGTGCAGGGCCTCAACGACCGCGAGGTTTGCTCATCTCCGCGTAATCTGCAGCTGTGGCTGGGATCTGCGCGGAGGTATTTCGACGGGGACATCGTCATCGCGCTGGAGACGGAGGTGCTGACCGCGGAGATGAAGGCGATTCTGCAGCAGCACCGCGCCGTCGTCTACCTGCTGCCGCCCGCGCTCTGCAACCTCGAGAAGTCCGCCAGTTCGCTGTCGCCGTCGATCTTCTGTGGGTCCGCGGAGGAGCGCGTGCCCGCCACGGCCTTCCGCTACTTCTTCTACGAGAAGTGGGCCGCCAACTACAACGCCTCCACCTCGCACATCCTCATCGCCGACTTCCGCGATCTGTTCTTCCAAGCCGATCCGTTCACGTACCGCCTGTCCGACTGGTTTCCGTCGTATCAGATGGCGGTGTTTCAGGAGTTCTACCCCAACATGGTGATCAACCGCTGCGTGTTCAACCGCCGCGTGATGAGCGAGTGCTTCGGCGAGGACGCGCTGCGCCTGCTGGGCAGCCGCGTGATCGTGTCGTCGGGAGCCGTCCTGGGTACTCGCGACGCCGTCATTCTCTTCAGCCACCACATGACTCGGGTAAGTCGGGTTCGCCGTCTCTGCGCGCGTGTGTCGTCGTGACTCGTTGCGATGCGTTGCTCTGTCTACAGCTTCTGCAAGAGGCGCCCGGTCGAGCGGCGGACAATCGCTGCCTCTCCGGCGGCATCGACCACAGCTTCCTCAACTGGCTCGTGTACGGTCGCAAGCTACTGCCCTATGTGCGAGTGCGCGTCTTCGCACACGGCGAGGGCGCGATGAACTCGCTCGGCGGGCTGCGGCCGGACACCGTCCAGGCCAACTTGACCGGCAACCTGCACAACTTCTGGCACGTGCTCGACCAGGACGGTCTCGTGCGCAATTGGAACGGCGACGTAAGTGCACAGCCTCTCTCCTCACGCGACGCGTGCCTCTCACCTCGTCTGTGCTGTGCGCAGGTGTCGCCGATCGTGCACCAGGCCGACCACTTCAAAGGCGAGCTCCTCGACCTCGTCGACTCGAAGGTCGCTCTCGTCTCGAACGCGAAGAGACAGCAGCTCGAGCGAGAGAACCGGTCGGTGGATCGCATCTGGCAGGTGTTTCGGTCGACGCGGTGCCTGTTCGACTGCGACAATTGAGCAGTCGACGTCGCCCCCCCCCCCCGCGTGGTGGCTCACCGACTGGTTCTCTGAGGCTTCTCGAGTCCCAGCGCATGGCTCTGTCCAGGTGCGTCCTGTCCCCCTCCTCCTGCCGGTGTCAGTCGTGGCGGACGATGACGAAACGACATCAAATGCTAATCTTCTCTCTGAGACACCGCCGCGACGGCCCTCTGCGGCTGCCAGCCAAACAACTGCGACGGTCGTGCGGCGAGGTTGTGGGCGCGGGTCTCCTCCGATCTCTGGCGGCGACCTGCACTGCGCTTCGTCGTCACCCTGTCGCAGTGGCTTGCGATGCGTGGGCGACGCGGCGGTCATGATTGAGCCAACGAGTCCGCCGAGTCCTGCCACGGCCGACACCCCGCACACACAGTCCTCTTTCTCGTGTTCGCAGCTGACTGTTGTGTTTGTGCTGTTGTAGTAGGAGGACAAATGAGTGGTCTGCGGTCGTGCGGCGTGGGCAGCGACCAGTAGCTCACGTGATGGGCGCCAGACGGCGTCCGGTGACGCACGTTGTCGGCGTCGAGCCGGAAGCAGCCTGGACGACCACGCGACGGGTCGGCAGCTCGCCGACACCGGCGACTCCCCCACCAACCTGGACGGTGCACGGCACATCGCGAAAGCCTTGTCGGCGTGGTGCGAGTGCCAACGGTATCAGTTACGTGCAGTAGACGACTGGGTAATGAGAGTTAACAGGGAACGGGGACGAAAGGTGCGGCACACTGGCAACCGCGTCCAAACAGAGCGGTGGAACTAACATAGCAACGGAGTAGAATACTACAAGGTAGATGCGTCGTCGATTGACGATGTAGCGTCATTTGTGGTGCGGATGGGACCGCAAGAACGCCTCGACGAGGTCGAAGTCGTTCTCGTAGAAGAGGCGCGCGTGCTTGCCCTTGTCGAGATGGTGATCTAGCAGGTGCTCCAGACCGCGATTGTCGCTGACATTGTCAGCGGTGGAGCCCAACGTCAGGATCAGGCGGCGCTCCTTCAAGTGCCCCAGCCGCTGCAGCGTGCTCTCTTTCCACTCGGGAGTGAAGCAGAACGTGTCCAGAAGCTTCTGCACCACTTTCAGGTCTGGTGCGGAGTCGTACGACTTCGACCAGCCCATGGCGGAGAACAAGGTCCCCGTAGAGGACCGCAGCACCGGTGTCTCCAAGATAAAGGGCTTGGTGTGCTGCCGATCGTAATAGTGGTGGAGGACGGGCAAGCACCCGCCCGATTGGCAGTGAATGACGTCGTGCTCACTCACGATTTGTTGCAAGGCATCCTCTAACTTGTGATGTTGTTCACAGCGAAAAAGGAGAGCAAATGGAAAACTGAACTCTTTTGCGGCATATCCGAGCGCCTCGTACTTCTTGGCCAAGTGCTGGTTGTACTTCACTTGATTCACGATGCCATTGACGATAGCCACCTTTTTCATGCTTGATTCAATCAAGATTCTCAATGCAGAGAGTGCGAAGATCAATTACCCGTGCGTGGTGCGATGAATTACGAAGTGGTTCAATGAGGTTTCCCACAGCGAAGCGCGACGCGACGAGGGAGGCATGACGCGACACGACGACGACGACAACGGTCACACTGCGTCACCTGTCACAGGCACTCTCTAACAGCGTGGATTTCCAAGCCTGAAAAGTCCAAGTCCGGAGGGTGGACTTTGACCGAACTCGAGTCTCCCCTTCGGGACTTGCGACTTTTTCGACAAGTTGCGAAAGCTGTGCGACCTTTCATCGTCATCGTGTCAGTGTGGCGGTCATTCGCGACTTGGAGTTTCGAGGCGTGGAAATCCACGCTGTTAGAGAGTGGCGGGTCTCCGGTGCCGTCGTGGGCTGTGCTGTACGTACTGAGATTTCCACTTCAGATTTCCCACACCTATCGCTCTCAGCATCGATGATGTACGTTGGTGCTCACACGAAGATGCACACCCACTCGCGGACCTGAGGCTCGTTCGTCAGCAGTTGAGACCACACGACAGTCATCGTTCAATATTCCTCCAAAATAGTTAATCGATTAGCATTCATCGGTGTACCACCGTCAGAAGAAGATACTGAGACATAATACTGCACATGCAGTCAGGCCATTCGTTCGTTAGTTCATTGCTCATTCAAGTGGTTGGCCCACTAAGTCAAAGGTCGACCGCTACACAGTCTCGATCATATTCCCATCTAAAACAGCAAGAAATAGCATGAAAATAAGCACAAGGGATCAACGAAAGTCGAACAGCAAACTGCGGAGCTGAGGGAATGGAGGAGGTCCTCAGTATAGCGACGTTTTCATCCACACCTTCGTGGCTCATTTGCGAACGCACGAAGAAACACCTCAACAAACGACACCTGCTTACAGTGTCGCAGCGAGGCTTCGGTGAAGCGTAAGATTATCTTCCTTGGACCTCCATCTCACCCCCTCTCCGTCCGCGTGTTCGCAAGACATGGTCACCTACCTGAATAGAACCTTGTGGTCAGCTCCTTCGGACTCTGTTCCTCTGCAAGCAGCAGAGGCGCAACTGTTACCGCGACCTCTGGAATCACTGTTGATTCGAATTGCCATGTGATCACTCGCGCTCAGAGCAGAAGATCTTCCGAGCCTGCAGCCTCTCTGCTCTCTGCGGTCGGTGCTCTCTGCGCGACCGCGCGACCGCGCGACCGGCTTTGTGGCTGATTTGCGTGTACGTTATTCTGCACAATATACTGTAAGAAATTGCATAAAGTACGACGATCTAGTGTCCAGCCACAACTACTACTTCCCAACTTTGAAACGGCTTGTCCTCCTCATCGTCGTCGTGCAGGGAGCAGGCGCCGCAGGTGAGAGCGATCCAACCGACGATGAAATCGGATTGAATCGATCTCTGTTTCGACACGATCACAAGGGAATTGACACCAGACATCAGAAGCGACGGGAACGAAATTAGTGAATCAGACACGACCAAAGTCCATGGACTAATTCCTTTGATTTGTCGCGAGCTTTGTCTGTTAGTTAACAGCGATGGATGTTGTCGCCGTTCGCAATCGCGACGGCCTGTTTTACTCAACAGAGTTCAACGTTCGCTTAAAGGTTCCCATTTACGGTGTCGAGCAAGCGAGCGCTGTTTTTCTGGGCTTGAAGGAGGACGAGATCGTGTCGGAGAACATTGCGCGCACATTCAGCGCAGAGCAAATTATCATCGACACCGAATCCGAAGACGCTCTGAACGTCGATGAGTCAGACCAGACCGTTGATGCTACGGAAGCGTCTGCAGCAGAGTCATCGCCCGAGCTGCGGCGATACCGTCTTCTTCGCCGACGCCTGGAGCCGTTTCTGGTGGACATCGCCAACAACCACATGCCCTGCGACCATCCCAACTTGATTGCGTACGTCGGCGACAAGCAGTCGTTGCGCTTCTACGACCCAGTGAGCAAGCACCACTACGTCACACCGCCGCCACGGCTGCTCAGCCACTTCAATCTCATCGTGGGCAAGAACGTCGTCACCTGCACGCACCGCGCGTCCGCTGTGAAGACGTCCTTCCCCATCTGGGCGTACCACGCCGACGCGCGCTTAATTATCATGGACATCGACGGAACCATCACCAAGTCAGACGTGACGGGGTATATCACCACGGTCTATTTCGGCATCTACAGCTACGTGCACTTCGGCCTCGTCGAGTGGCTGCACAGTCTGCGGGAGATGTTCAACTACCAGTGCCTCTACCTCACCGCGCGGCCTTACTCGCATCGCAAACAGACCAAATTGCTGTTGAACATGATTCGCGGACAGATCAACGCGGACTGCGAGCTGCCCGAGGGGCCACTGTTCACGACGGCCGACACGGCGATCACCGCGTTCTATCACGAGTTCGTCGTGCGCGACCAGGCGCGGTCCAAGTCGGACGTCTTGAGCAGCATCTGGGACGTATTCAAGGCCGCGGGCTGCACGTCGCTGTCCCCTTTCAAGCTGGGCGTCGGGAACCAAGAGCACGACGCGATGGCATACAACAGCGTCGGCGTGCCCGGCGAGGCCGTCCTCGTCGTCAACAAGGAGTCCAAGATCGTCGTCTGGAAGTACTCGCGCCCTCCTCTGGCGCGAATGGGCACCCGCCAACGGAACCGGAAGGACGTTCCGTCGTCATCAACGGCGGCTGCGGCGCCAACCGACGCGACCACCGGCGATGACGACGACCGCGACGAGGAGAGCGACGCTGCGGAGCCCACCGCCCTCGTGTCGGTCAACGAGGCACCGTCAGCGTCGATGCCCCCGCGACTCTCGTTGTCACGAAGTCGATCCGAGCGTCTACCAACGACGCAGCAGGTGCCCGGCATAGTGCGCGCGGGTCAAAGCAGCCGATCGACGACTGCCAGCGGCAGCGCGGACGATTTGGCGGTGTCGACGCGGTCGTCGTCGGCGCTGCTGGAGCTCAATCCGCGCGACCACGCCGTCACGCTGGCGTTGCAAACCGCGCCTGGCGTGTACACCTTCAACACATACGCCGATCCGATGCTGCTGCAGTACGTAGTGGAGCTGGAGCTGCGGCGGTCGACGTCCGAGGAGTACGTGTGACGCGCGCGTCGCGCCGCCCTGCTGTCCTCCGTTCCTCCAGTTAGAGCTCATCATTTCGTGTGTCCTTTTCGTTTGCCGTCACTGCGTGTAGGCGGTGGCGTTGGTAGCCAGTCGACGGGCAGGTTGTGAGCCTGTGCCGGCTAATCTAAGTATAGGGTGTACCGTTCTCAAACACTCAAACGACTTGTGACACTGCGTTCTGAGTACAGTGCAGTGCAGTGCAGTGCAGTACAGTGCAGGACCTGCCGCCAGCAGGACCAGCAGCAGTGCAGGACCCGGGCCAGAGGACCGGCCGGTAGGACCACCCGCTAGGCAGCCGCCAGTCGCAGCGGCGCAGGTCCCTCCCCGCCGAGGACACGACGACGACGACGACGACCACGCCAGCCACCAGCACGAGCAGCCTTCGTCGTCGGAACTCTGGAGCCCTGGAGTCTCGAAAGATGCCGTGGCCCTCCGTACTTGTAGAGCCTATTCCACAGAGAACAAGTGGATTCATGCCCTGGGTCGACAGGGAGGCCGCGATACTCGTCTTCTTGCTTTCGCTGTTCATTTCGGTCAGAACCGCGACGGCCATGCGCCCATTCCACAGAATTTCACAGCGATTCGGTCCCAGCCGTCGCTTGTCCTCTGTAAATCATGAAACAACAACTGAGAAGCGACCACCAATCGATATTTCAGTTGCTTCGTCCGTGTTTCGTGATTGCTTTTCTGTGGCGCCGATGATGGAGTACACCGATCGGTACCAGCGTAAATTCCATCGCCTTCTTTCGAAGAAAACGGTTCTCTACACGGAGATGGTCACTGCCAATGCATTACACAACGCACCGAATCCTGAAAGGTTTCTGGAAGCCGACCTGGCGGACGAAGAACCCGTCGTGCTGCAGCTGGGCGGGTCCGACCCGCGGCTGCTGCGAGTGGCAGCGCAAAAGGCCATCAGCTACGGTTACAAGGACATCAATTTGAACGTAGGCTGTCCGTCTGAGCGTGTCTCAGACAAGGGCTGCTTCGGCGCCGTCCTTATGCTTCAGCCAGAGCTGGTGGCGGAGTGCTGTCTGCGCATGGAAGAGGTCATGGACCGCAAGCCAACGGTCAAGTGCCGCATCGGCGTGGACGACCGCGATTCATACGAAGACCTCGTCAACTTTGTGAGCACCGTGGAGCGTATCGCAGGGACGACGCACTTCATCGTCCACGCGCGCAAGGCGGTGCTCGGAGGGAAGTTCAGTCCCGCGGAGAACCGAAGCATCCCACCGCTGCGCTACGAGGTCGTGTATCGCCTGAAACGAGAGTTCCCTCACCTCAAGATCTCCCTCAACGGAGGGGTGCTCTCAATGGAGGAGGCTCGTGCTCATTTGACGGGCGGAAAGGTCGACGGTGTCATGGTCGGACGTGCCGCCGTGGGGCAGCCGTTCGAGTGGCGCACGGTGGACACGCAGCTGTACGGGGAGGCGCAGGATCCGTCTCTGTCACGGCGCACCCTGCTGCAGCGCTATGGAGAGTTCCTGGACGTTGAATATCGGCGAGCTGGCGATGCTCGCGAGCAGTTGCGCTTGCTTCGCTTCGGCCTGAAGCCCGTGCTGAACCTCTTCCACGGAGAGGCCAACAGCCGCCTGTACCGCCAGCAGCTCACGAACGACCTGACGCAGCTCAAGAATTCGCCTCCGTCACCCAGTGCCATTCTCGCGCGAGCTTGTTCTGTCTTCAGGGACGAGGCGCTGGATGCAGTGTAGTGGGCAGCCGCGCCGCCCAGTTGTAAGTAGAGTGTACATAGCCAGCCGTGAGCAGCCTTCGCTCGCACCGCAACACCAATCGACGGAAACAGAAACAGAAACACTTTTCCGTTACAGATGCGCCCGTTCGTGGGGCGCCAACAGCCTAACAATGATAAAATAGTGCACGGGATCTACTGTATCTACTCGTGTCGAAGCCCGCCGCCACAGCGCTGTGGCGGGAGGGCAAGCGTCATCGTCACTGTCTGTGCTTTGTACAACGTGGTCAACGGAATGTCTAGTAATACGCCTTGTGGGTGGCATCGGAGAACTCGCCGAAGGTCATCGGCTCCGGGTGGGAGGCGTCGCGGCCGATCCACCGCGACGCCAGCGGAGGGACGCCCTGCGGCAGGTTGAGCGCCGCAGACTGCGACTGCGCCTTGGCCGGGTCGACGCCAGCGGGACAGACCGCGGGCTCCATCCACATGGGCTCCATGAACACTGCGAAGGATTCGCGCGAGATGTTGGGCACGCGAGCGCCGCGGACGGAGTGCGGCGTGGCCTGGAGGTACCCTCCGCTGTGGATCTGCGCGGTCTCGCCGATCTGGAAGCCCATGTGGTCCTTCGGAATGTTCACTTTGTACAGTTCGGACGAGCGGGACATGCAGTACAGGCCGGCGTCCGGGTCAGCCACGCCCTCTGCGGGGTTGCCCTCCGCGTCGAGCAACATGCCCGGCGCCAGGCCCGTGAGCGAGCCGTGGTCGTTGTGCCAGCCGCACCAGTTGGAGAAATCTTCGCTGTTGGCGCTGGCCACTTGCTCTTCGGTTTGAGGGAAGTAGTGGAGCAGACGCGCCTTGCAGCAGAGCGACTCCTCGATGATGCGCTGGAGCATGTGGGCGGGGTAGGTCGGGCACTTGCTGGAGACGTACGCATCGCACTGCTTCGCCACCAAGATGCCGACGGAGACGATGATTTGGCCCAGCTCCTTGAAGGCGGCCTCCATCTCGGGGAGATCGTCCTTGGGCCAGATGTTGGGGTGCACGAAGGACGGGTACTGGCGGATGAGCTCGGCGTCGTTGACGGGCTCGTCGTACTGCGGGTTGTTGTAGAAGGAGCCCTTCGACACGTCGAACTTGCCGCCCTGGAGCTTCTCTTTGCCGTGAGACCACCCGAAGGCATAGAAGCTCTCGGGGTGCTCGTACTTGGCCTTCACCTCGTCCGGAAGGGTGGCGAAGCGGCGCGCGAGAGGAAGCAATCGCTCACGAGCCTCGATGAAGCTGGGGACGTTCTTCACCGTTAACAGACCCATACCGGCGTCACCGTAGGCTCTCTCAATCTCTGCGGTCAAGTCCTTGCCGGCGACCAGGTCGTTGTAGTCCAACGTCACGACTTCTGCAATCTTCACTTCGCGAGACATGGCTGTTCGATACTCAACGCGTAGTTCACACAAGCAACGAGACTGCAAAATAGTGGCAATAACCGGAGTATTAAAGTGTGAATATCGATGGATGGTCCTGCAGCGACGGGTCGATCTTTTTCCTCGAGGAAATGGAGGCCCGACGGTCCCTGTTGAAGTCGATCGCCGAAACTTCTGCCGCTGCCGCTGCCGCTGCGCTGTCCGCCACCGGTCAGTCTGCCGCTATCTTTGCCGCTGAAGCCGGGCCCTCTGCGCTGGTCGAGGAGGGTGTGCGTCGTGGGTGGAGGTTCGATGTGTACAGAGGCATTACCCAGAGTGTGACGTGTCTCCCCGCTGGGTCTGTGCGTCTGGGCGGGCCGATGTTCCATGTTCCGTCGGAACTTGGAACACCGCCAGGAGACACGCAGAATGGAATTCCGTTACATGACCTTCCAGGGTTTCTCTGCGACTTGGACGGGTAACGCTTCCGAGATGGAATTCTGCACAGTTTCATCGACATCCACGTCGGATCGCGTCCAATCACATCTCATTCAATTTTTCACAAGCTGCCGTAATCAATCATCACCACAGTGGAAAGGAACGCCACCCAACAGTCACATATCTCAAACAGCAGAACTCTAAATGACCAGCAACGTGAGCATTTTGCCTGACAAGGCCAAAACCTTGGAGCCAGAGGTAGGGGTTTCTGGTGGTCTCTTTGTAGTCTGAAGTGTGTCTGATCTTCGTCGTTCTCCCAGGTACAAACTGCGACCACTCTCACATTAACGCTCCTCGATTCCTTCAATGTGGAGCAACAAAGACAAGAGAATCGAAAGGCACTGGACGCCATCGGCGGCATCGACGCTCTGGTGAAGCTGGTGGGCGTCAACACCCACACGGGCCTCACCAAGGCGCAAGTGGAGTCGCTGAGAGCCAAGTTTGGTCTCAACGTCTTTCCCGAGGCGCCTCTCGACTCCTTCTTCACGCTGCTGATCGAGGCACTGTCCGATACAACGGAGCTAATCCTCATCGCGGCCGCGACGGTGTCCACGATCATCAACACGCTGCAAGACCCGCAGCGCGGCTGGGTGGACGGCACGGCCATCTTCATCGCCGTCTTCCTCGTGGCGAATATCTCTGCTGCCAACGACTATGCGAAGCAGCTGCAGTTCCGCAAGCTCGAGGAGTCGAGTCAGGAGTCCGACCGCTGCTCAGTGCTGCGCGAGGGCACCATCGAGCGCATCCACCCGCGCGACGTCGTCGTGGGCGACATCCTCGTGCTGCAGGCCGGCGAGATGGTGCCTGCGGACGCGATCATGCTGGACACGTTCAATGTGCTGTCGAACGAGTCGTCGCTGACGGGCGAACCGGACGACTTGAAGAAGAACCGCAACGGCGACTGCTTCCTGCTGTCGTCCTGCCTCATCACCGAGGGCGAGGACTGCAAGGCCCTGGCCATCGGCATCGGCACCCACTCGCAGTGGGGCAAGATCAAGGCGAACCTCGTCACCGAGTCGGTGAACACGCCGCTGCAGGACAAACTCGAGATCATGGCCGCCACGGTACGTCCCCCGCCTCGCTCTCTGCCACCCCCTCCCCACCGGTCGTCGTTAAACCTCTTTCCTGCCCGTGTGTAGATCGGCAAGATCGGCCTGTGCTTCTCCGTCGCAACGTTCATCGTGCTCGTGATCAGCATCTGGGCGCGCGACGGCGGCGAGGACCCGGTGCCCGCCGTCATCGCCGCGTTCATCATCGCCGTCACCATCGTCGTCGTGTCCATCCCCGAGGGCCTGCCCCTCGCCGTCACCATCGCCTTGGCCTTCTCCACGCAGAAGATCCAGGCGGACAACTGCCTCATCCGCGTGCTGGCGGCCTGCGAGACGATGGGCAACGCGACGAACATCTGCTCGGACAAGACGGGCACGCTGACGGAGAACCGCATGACCGTGGTCGAGGGCTTCTTCGGCGACACCGTCTACGACCAGGACGAGTTCGCGCGCGGCGCGATGAACGAGGACGTGCGCCGCGTCATCGTGGAGCAGGTGTCGCTGAACCGCAACGCGTACCTCGTGTACAAGGACAAGGACGGCAACCCGCTGAACCGCCCGCTCATCATCGGCAACAAGACCGAGGGCGCGCTCATGCTCATGATCCAGAAGTGGGGCTTCGACTACGAGAAAGTGCACAGCGAGCTCTGGCACGAGGACACCGACCGCATCTTCTCCTTCAACTCCGCGAAGAAGCGCTCCACCTGCGTCACGCTGCGGTCCAACGGCGTCCGCGTGTACGTCAAGGGCGCGTCCGAGTGGGTGCTGAAGGACTGCACCAAGCTGCTCACGAAGACGGGCCAGGTCGCGGCGCTGACCGACGAGAAGCGCGCGCAGGTCGAGCGCTGCATCCTCGCGATGGCTGAGAACGCGCTGCGCACGCTCGTGCTGGCGCACCGCGACTTCTCGTCGGCCTCGGAGATGCCGGCGAACTGGCGCGACGCCCCGCCGGACCACGAGGACCTCGTCCTCGACTGCATCGTCGGCATCATCGACCCGCTGCGCGACGACGTCAAGGAGGCCGTGCGCGTCGCGCAGGCCGCCGGCGTCACCGTGCGCATGGTCACCGGCGACAACCTCGCGACCGCCTGCGCCATCGCCCGCCAGTGCGGCATCCTCACGCCGCAGGGCCTCGCCGTCGAGGGCCCCACGTTCCGCAAAATGGCGCCGAAGGACGTCGACGGGATCCTGCCGCGGCTGCAGGTGCTGGCGCGGTCGTCGCCCGACGACAAGTACCTGCTCGTGACGCGGCTCAACGGCCACGGCATCCCCGACGGCCGCGCCGCGTGGGAGGAGAAGTTCAAGAACCGCATGGACACCGAGGGCCTCACCTGGGACGCCGACCGCGACCGCTTCCTGCCCGGCTACCGCGAGGAGTGGGAGGAGACGCGTCCGGAGGGCGGCCAGGTCGTCGGCGTCACCGGCGACGGCACCAACGACGCGCCGGCGCTGAAGGCCGCCGACGTGGGCCTCGCGATGGGCATCACGGGCACGAAGGTGGCGCAGTCGGCGGCGGACGTGATCATCCTCGACGACCGCTTCTCGTCCATCGTCAAGGCCATCTCCTGGGGCCGCTGCGTCTTCGACTCCATCCGCAAGTTCCTCCAGTTCCAGCTCACCGTCAACGTCGTCGCGCTCTTCCTCGTCTTCATCGGCGCCCTCGCCGGCTTCGAGCCGCCGCTCAACGCGGTGCAGCTGCTGTGGGTCAACCTCATCATGGACTCGATGGGCGCGCTCGCCCTGGGCACCGAGGAGCCCCACCCCTCGCTGCTCAAGCGCAAGCCGTACAAGCGCGCGGCGTCGCTGGTGTCGCGGCCCATGCTGCGCAACATCCTCATCCAGGCCGCCTTCCAGCTCACGCTGCTGCTCATCTTGCTCTTCGTCGGCGCCGACTACTTCGGCGTGCCGACGCACGGCTCCAACTGCTACGACTTCCGCCTGAAGCCCGGCCACTCGAACAGCGCGCGCTGGTCGCTGCTCACGGGGCAGAAGACGACGGACCCGACCGTGGGCCCCCTCGTCGGCTGCTCCGAGTACCGCCGCCTGTGCGGCTCGGACGGCACGCCGTGCCTCGAGGCGCAGCACGAGTACTGGCACAGCGGCGTGGCGCAGAGCTTCTCGTTCGACGACCTGAACAACTTCGAGACGGACTGCCTGCTGTGCAACGACCCGGACCTGCGCCACTACACGATCATCTTCAACGCCTTCATCTTCTGCCAGGTGTTCAACGAGTTCACCGCGCGCAACCTCAACGACGAGGTCAACCCCTTCGAGGGCATCCTGCACAACCACGTGCACATCGGCGTCACCATCTTCACCGTCGGCGCGCAGATCCTGCTCGTCGAGGTGGGCGGCGTCTTCATCCAGACGAACCCGCTCACGTGGGTGCAGTGGCTCGTCACCATCGCGCTGGGCTTCATCGGCGTGCCCGTGGGCATGGCCATGCGCTTCGTGCCGGCCTCCGAGGACCCCGAGTCCTTCTTCGACAACGCGAAGATCGCCGAGGAGCACGAGCGCCACCAGCACGACGAGGAGGACGCCGTCGAGAAGAAGAAGCGGCTGCTCGAGCAGCAGCAGGCGCAGCCGTCGCCGCACGTGGAGCTCGTCGAGCGCCGGTGACCGCGGCGCCGGTGCCGTGTCGACTGTGTGTGTCAGTGCGTGTGTCGTTCGCTTTTGTTTATTGGGGCCGCCCCGCGGGCCGCCGTGTCGTCGATTATAATTTACATTCCCCATCCACACCGCTCGCTACCGCCTCGTCCGTGTGTCCGTCGCTCGCTCTCGTCCGCCGCGGCGGGGGCCGTCACGTCACACAACTGGCGGCAGCTCAGTCCGTGGTCACCTGCACGTGCAGCGTGCAGCCGCTGCACTGCAGGAGGAAGTCCGCGTCCTCCTCCAGGTCCTCCTCGGCGATCTGTGAGACGCAGAGCCACAGGCGACCCGATTAGGCGACCCAACAGGCGGCGTGTGCAGCGGGGGCGCTCACCTCGAAGACGTCGCCGCAGCGGCAGGGGAACGTGAAGACGCGCGAGCCGTCTCTCGCCGTCGTCTCCTCGAACTGGCGAAAGGACACCAAACCCGCGTTGATGCCCTTCGACTGTCGCGCGTTGCGCTGACTGTCGAACGCGGCGCGGCTGTCGGCGTCGGACAAGACGCGAAACGCCGTCAGCAGCCGCTCCAGCTCCGTCGCCGCACTGGCCGACTCGCCTACCTTGTCGGGATGCACTGCGAGCAGCTTGGATCGGTACGCGGCCTTGATTTGCTCGGCGGTGGCGCGTTCATCGACTGCCAGGACGGCGTACCAGTCGTGGACGAGGCCGGCCGCGTGGACGCTGCTGGCTTCATCGTCCATGACGCTCGCTCGCCTCTCGTACAAAGACCGGCTGTTCCTCTCGCACCAGCGGCAGAGCCATTGCAGAATGGACCGTGGCCATCGAGATGGGCTCTCGACGGGTCGACGGGTCGATCGGCGCCGATCGGCTGCGGCGGCGACTGGCGACGCCCTTGTGACGTCATCTTTGGCGCCATTTATACGAACGGCGGCATGTTTGACGTCGAAGGCGCTGCGGACCGTTGGCCGCCGCCGCCGCCGCCGCCGCGTCGAATACAAAAACTGCGACGCCTTTCGGAGGCTTTTGGCGCATTAACAAGCCCTGGTCGACGTCGAGACGTGCACAACCCTTCGGGAATCGTAGTGATCGACGCTATAGCCAACCTGGAGCGAGCAAAGGACGTGTGAACCAGCACAGCCGTCGCCGCACAGATGTTGTCCAACACGCTGAGCCGCATTCACGGCAGTTTGCTGCTGAATCCGACCCGGCCGTCGGCTTTATTCAACGAAGATGACTTCGATTATGCGATTGAGCTTCTCCCAGATGACGAGTACAGGTAAGGCCGCCGCTGAGACGCGTAGTGATCGCCGACGCTGACCGCCGCCTGCGACCGCTGCGTAGACAAGTCGCCGCGCAGCTGCCAGACGTCGTAGACTTCGACGACGTTGACTTCGCGGCGTACGAGCAGTCCGATGATGACGATGAGGAGTGGAACAGCCCGCGCTCCGATGCGCAGGCCGCCGACGCGGCTCCGGCAGCCGACCGCAGAGCCAGTGCGACAGGTAACGTGCCACGGACCGCGGGCCATCGCTGCCCGGGGACTGATTGTCGACGCTGTGTGTCCTTTGTCGCGCAGGGTACGACGAGCGGATCACGGGCCAGGGCACGAGCGACCACGGCCGCGGCATGCAGGTGGTGAGCCGCGCGGCCTTCCGCCAGTCGATGGGCCGCCTGCGCGACGAGCGCCAGTCCATCGAGGGCGCCGCGCGCCGCTCGAGCGTGGCCTTCCAGCGGTTCTTCCCGTTCGCGTCGGAGAAGGAGGCGCTGGACAAGTTCCTGCTGCTGCTGGCGCGCGGCGCGACGGTGACGCGGCACCAGAGTTTCAAGTACGCGGAGCGCGTGACGCTCTTCAGCACCACCGGCTGCCGCTCCATCGAGTGGGACAAGCCCGGCAGCCAAGCCAGCCTCGCGCCGCGCGAGGTGCGCGTGAAGCGTCGCCACAAGGGACTGCGCAAGTTCTGGTGCACGCGGCGCCTCTTCGACGCCTGCGCCTTCGGTACGCCGCCTCCGCTGCCTCCGCCGCCGTGTGGCCCGCCGTAACGTGTCTGTGTCTGTGTCTGTCTGTGTAGTGAGCGACTGGTGCGGCCGCGAGGCCGGCGAGGAGCCCCGCGGGCTGCGGCCGCTCAACAGCTTCTGGAACGCCGGCTTCCGCCGCAGCGGCGCGCTCAGAGCCGCCGCGATCGTCGCCGTCGTCGCCGCGACGCACGAGGACCCCGCCGACGCCAGCCAGCGCGGCACCGAGTCGCTTCGCGCGAGCCGCGACGCGTACAACGCCGAGCTGAGCTTCAGCGTCGTCTACGAGGACGAGGCGGGCGGCGGCGCGACGGCGACGCTCGACGTCGAGTGCGACTCGTACGACGCGTTCTTCGTCCTCGTCACCGGCTTCGACCTGCTGCGCCGCGAGGCCGACGCGCAGCGCCGCAGCGGCGAGCACGCGCACGACCCGGACGCGCCGCCGGAGACGTGTTGGTCGTGTCTGCAGCGCTCGTGGGCGCGCGCCAACGAGCAGCTGCGCGCGCCGCCGGCGCCGCCGCAGGCCGCCGACCCGGTGAGCCACCTGTTCGCGGCGCCGCCCGTCGCCGACCCGCTGAAGACGCTGCAGAACCACCGCCGCGCGCTGTCGCCCTTCATCCAGCGGCCGCGCGCGCCCTCGTCGAGCGGCAAACTCGACGGCGCCGCGGCGGACGAGCGGCGGCCGACGCGGCTGCCGGTGGCGCAGTTCCTCGGCTGGACGTCGCCGGGGACGCAGATCTGGGCGCGGCTGAAGATGGCGGGCCTCGAGGTGAAGGTCTCCTTCGGCTGGGACCTGCGCAGCGTCGTGCTCAAGGTGCGCTGCCCGCGCTGGCGCCTCGAGCAGATGGCGCAGCAGATGCACCTGAAGCTGCGCACGCGCGACGGCCGCCTGCGACCCTTCCGCGTGTCGCGGCGCGACTCGTTCCAGGCGCACGGCGTGGGCGGCAACATCTTCCGGTCGAGCGAGCGCCAGCAGATCATCGACTACCTCCTGCGCTCGAAGCTGCCCGACGGCGGCGCCGACCTCGACGAGCACACCGAGCTCGGCCGCTTCATCGTGCAGCGCTTCCCGCTGCACATGTACTCGCGCCTCGTGGAGATCCGCCGCACGTGGGTCACGTTCTGGAAGCAGGAGCGGCCGGGGCAGCTGGCCGAGGCCTGGTCGCCGTTCTCGTCGTCGTACGGCGCCACGTGGGCGAAGCTGTCGGCGGCCGTCGGCTTCTTCTGCGACCGGCTGCTGACGCAGCCGATCGACGGCGTCGCCGAGTACTTCGGCGAGAACATCGCCTTCTACTTCGCCTTCTTGGCCTTCTACACGCGCTGGCTGGTCATCCCCGCGGCGCTGGGCGTCGTCGTGTTCGCCGTGCAGCTGGCGACGCAGCGCTTCGACCACTGGCTGTGCGCGCCGTACGCGCTGGTGCTGATGCTGTGGATCTGCCTGCTGCTGGCGTACTGGCGGCAGAAGGAGTCGGCGCTGGCCTACCGCTGGGGCGTGCTGGACTTCGAGGTGGACGAGGCCGAGCGGCCGCAGTTCCGCGGCGACGCCTACCTCGACGAGGCGACGAACGAGTGGCGCAAGGCCTACCCCGCGTGGCGCCGCCTGCTGCGCTACGCCGTGTCGCTGCCGACGGTGCTGGCCGCCATCGCCGCCTCGCTCGCGCTGATGACCTGCGTCTTCTACACGCAGCACCGCGTCTACGCGCAGTACCAGCGCGGCGAGGCGCTCGACTTCGCGCCGCGCTTCCCGTCGCTGCACGAGCTGGCGCACGGCAACTGGACGACCGAGGCCAGCGCGGGCGGCCTCGGCGACGGCGGCGGCCTGTCGCTGCGCGCGCTGGGCGACGCGGACTTCTGGGCGGCGACGTTCCTGTACCCGTGTCTGTACGGCATGCTGACGTCGCTGATGACGCTGGCCTTCGACCGCGTGGCGCTGGCGCTGAACGAGTTCGAGAACCACCAGACGCAGACGGCCTTCATGAACCGCCTCATCGTCAAGGTCTTCTCGTTCCAGTTCGTCGCCATCTTCACCTCGCTCTACGCCTACGCCTTCTTCCTGCCCGCGCAGGAGGCGTCCTTCGCGCGCATCGCCGTGACGATCTTCTCGTTCATGACCGTGGGCCAGTGGTGGTCCGTCTTCCTCGACGTCTGTCTGCCCAGTCTGCTGCACCGCGCCCTCGTCTACGAGATGAAGGCGCGCGTCGCCGTCGTCAACCGCCGCATCTTCGCCGTGCGCGAGCTCTCCGAGCGCCAGCCGCCCTCCGCCACCGCCGCCGCCGCCACCGCTGCGACCGCCGCAGAGGACGCCGCGTCCGCCGAGGCGGCGGCGCTGCAGGCGAAGCTGGCGAAGCGCGTGCGGCTGCTGGAGCAGGCGCGCGGCCAGTGCTGGGAGGAGGCGCTGCAGGCGCGCTACAACACGTTCAACGACTACGCGGCGCTGGTGATCCAGCTGTCCTTCCTGCTCACCTTCGGCGCCGTCTTCCCGCTGGCGCCGCTGCTCGCGCTGCTGAACAACGTCGCGCTGCTGCGCTGCCACGCGTTCAAGCTGTGCCACACGCGGCAGCGGCCCATCGCGCAGAAGGCGGGCGGCATCGGCGTGTGGTCGGACGTGCTGCAGATCCTCTCGGTGGGCGGCGCGCTCACCAACTGCGCGCTCTTCGGCTTCGTCGCGACGCCTGTGCGCGCCTGGCTGCTGCCGCGCGCGGGCGAGGCGGGCATCGCGCTGCTGCTCTTCGGCTTCGAGCAGGCGCTGCTGCTGTTCAAGTACTGGCTGCACACCTCGCTGCCGCAGGTCGCGCCCTCCGTGCTGCGCGCACAGCTGCGCGAGCGCAAGTCGCTGTCGCGCAAGAGCTTCGAGCGCGCGCGGCGCCGCGGCGCCCTCACCGCGGCGGGCGGCGGAGGCGGCGGGACGCGCGGCGCGGGCGGCGGCGGCAGCGGCGCCGTCGGAGCCGCGTCGAAGGCCGCCGCTGGCGCTGCGGAGGCGGGCGACGCGGCAACGGGCGCGCAGCGGCGGCGCAAGAAGAGTTCGCTGTTCCAGTGGCTGACGGGCGTCGCCGACTGGCCGACGAGCTGGCGCTGCCGCCCGCCGCGGGCCCCGACGCCGCCGTCGCGGCGCTGAGCCGCTGGTCGCCGCTGAGCCAGCGCTCGTCGCCGTCGCCGTACTCGCCGCTGGCGGCCGACGACGACGACGGCGACGATGCGGCGCGCGACTTCGCCGACGCGGGGCTCGTGTCGCGCCAGCCGTTCGCGCCGCTGCGCGAGCCGCGCGCCGCCTCCGCGCGACGGTCGCTTGCCGCGCGGCCGGCGGTCCACGACGACGGCGGCGACGAGAACCGCCGCCCACGCAACGGCGCCGCAGCAGACGGCGACGGCAGCGGCGACGACTGCGACGCGGCGGCTGCTGCGGCGGCCGCGGCGGCTTATTTTGCCTTCGACGACGACGACGACGCGGCGCTGGGGCCGCCGAGCGACGACGACGGCGACGGCGACGAGCTGCGGCCGGGCGACTATGGCGCCTTCGAGATCGACGGCGCCGTGATGGAGGCCGCCTACGACGATGGCTACGGCGACGATGGCTACGGCTACGACGACGACGACGACGACGACGAAGAGGCGCCACCTCCGCCGCCCGACGACGAAGACGACGACGACGCCGGCGACTGGTTCGGCCACGACGACGACGAGGGGCGGCCTCTCGACGGCGACGGCGACGGCGACAGCGACAGCGACGGCTGCTCAGAGCTGACGCACAGCGACGGCGACTTCGACGGCGACGGCTACGCGGCGGTCGACGGCTGCGACGCGGAGGAGGCGGTGCCCTTCTCGGCGCAGGGCCTGTACAGCGCCGGGCTGCTCGACGACCCGCAGCAGCTGCGGCTGCGCCAGCGCATCGCCGAGCAGCACGCGCAGCTGCGCCAGCTGCAGCAGAACCTGCAGCAGCGCCGCCTGGTGCGCCAGCAGCAACAGCCGCGGCCGGCGCAGCCGAAGCGCGCGTCGCAGCAGTCGCAAGCGGCGGCCGCCGCGGCGCGGAGGGGCAGCCAGACGCAGCGGCGCGGCTCGCAGCAGTCGGAGGCGCCGCGCGACTGGATGATGTCGCTGACGGCCGCGGCGCTGCCGCAG
>SMOI01000447.1:0-23771 GCA_008000375.1 Poteriospumella lacustris | reverse complement strand
CCGATAATGCAATTTCGCTATTTTGAATTGAATTGTGATTTTGGCTGCTGGCGCGGTCGCGTTTTTTGCTGCTGCTGTTGCTGCTGCGCAGCGGCCGTTTCACTTTTTTCTTCGCGACCGTTTCACTTTTTTCTTCGCGGCCGTTTCACTTTAGGGTTAGGGTTAGGGTTACCTTATTTGTTTCTATTCTTCCCTTTCTTCACTCTTTTACTCACTATAGTATATTATATATGCTTTTACAATTTTCTTTCTCTGTCTTTTATTCTCTCCGGCGAAGAAGGGTAGTGTTGCGCGACACTGTGTCACGCATATGTGCACCAGACAGCGTCTGGTTGCAGTTCTGTTCTTTCTTCGTCTTCACCTCTGTAATTACTTTACAACTCACCTTGCAGTTTCTCCCCAAGCGTTTGAGGAGATCAAGCCTTCCCGTGGAAGGTATTGAGGTGCTAGTAAAGGGTTTTCTAGTAAGAAAACGCCACAGCCCGAAACTGTCCGCGGTTGCAGGGATGACCGACAAAATTGATACCTTGGGATGCGAATTGTTCAGAGGAGCGCGGGCATCGAAGTTGATATGATCCCGTATGTGGACGATTGCGTTGGAACGAATTGCGTTGGGACAATTGCGTATGCTAGACATATTGTGTAGTTCATGCACCGTATTTATAGATGGACGAATGCAATAAACGTACAGTATGCTCAACAAAAAACGCACCAACGGCAATTTTAGACTCTGTTGCGTTTTCCAGCGATGCTTCATTCGAGCTCTGCTTGCATTTGTCATATTCAAACGCGTCTCGAAGTCAGCTTTCCGCCAATACTTTTAGTTCTCGTTGCGGACAATTTGCTCAAAAGATGTTGAGATTTCTTGATTCGTTGTCGGAGTATCTTACCAACTGCTCCTATGACAATGAACCTTTGGATGAGAATCTCGTGTCGAACTTGCAACTTCCAGTGGGTCCACCGCCACAAGGTATTGTATTATTGGTATTTTTCTATGAATATATTCACTTTATTTTTCATTTCAGATGATGTCGAAGAAGAAACTGCTTCCGAACCCGAGGAGGAGGAGTCTGACGAGGAGATTGACGACCTTGTCGACGAGCCCACCGCACCTAGGAAGCAACTTACGGCTCGAGAGAAGATCGTAATCCTTCAAAGACGAGCAGCTAATCGATCCTACAAAGAGATTGGGAATGAGTTGAATAGAAGTCACACTACAATTGCCCGTTTTGTCGGCTGCACGATACTCAACAGACTCTTGATCGCAAGAAAGGCTCAGGAAGGAAGCGAAAAACGAGTGAAAGAGAAGATCGCGCGATTATGATTTATGTTAAACGAAACCGGTTTTGCACGGCCGAAGGCATTACAAGAGAGGTGGCCCTTCCAAACATACGCAAAAACACTATACGCTCGAAGATAAAAGAAAGTGGAGAATTCAACAGCTACTGGGCGGTGAGAAAGCCCTTCATCAACCCCGTGAACCGCGCTCGCCGCGTGGAATGGTGTCGAGCCCACTTGAATTGGACTAAAGAGCAGTGGAAGCGCGTTTTGTGGACCGACGAGTCTCCGTTTGTGTTGTCTTTTAAAGGCAGAAAACGGGTATGGCGGACGCACAACGAAAGGTACGCTCCCAACTGTCTAATTGGGACCGTTAAACATGACAAGCATAGAATTTCTTTCCTAGCGTTAAACATGACAAGCGATGGAGAATCACATATTCAGGTTTATACAAATGACAAGATGTACAGCAGAACGTGTATGAATATCTTCGGGGGTTGTTTTACTATTCATCCGGTATCAACTTAAGTACAACACCCACCCAACAGACAAAGATGCCTCCAGACAAAGATTACCTTTTCTTCGCAGTTTCAAAACTTTCTTGAAACCAAGACTGTTTTTATTCGTGACGTTGGACACGGAAACTTCATAATAAATGTTCGTGTGTAAATTGAAGGCCCTATGGCCGACCTCAGATGAGAGACCGCTTTTGATAGACGTTCTGGACATGGCATCGTGAAGTAAATCCAGAAACGCAAGGTGATCATCCCCTTTTAGCTTTGAAGTATGGAGAGAAATATTCGGTTGATAGTAGGAATGTCCAGGAGAATGTCAAGGAAGCCATTACCTTGTGAGGGGTTCCTGGTGTTACGGAAAAAGCGACCCCTTCGCTTCGGCCGCGGCGTCTGCGGGGTCATCGTCATTGTGTTTGTACAAGCTCCCTCACCAGCTGATTATCTACGCCGTTATGTATGCAGCCCGAGTGATGATCTATCGAACCTTCGGAAAGCTCTGTACGGTTGTCAGGAATCGAGACTGATGTGGTTCCGAACGCTCTCTGTGTTCTTGCGTGGTTTCAAGGCAACCCCGTACGACCCCGTCCTCGTGAATAAGACCACGGGTAAAGCTCATACGACCATTGCCCTCTAGGTCGATGATCTGTTCATTACGGTAAACGAAGCCGATGAGCTGGATACTCTACTGAAGTGCCTCAATGAATGATTCCAAATCCTGACGGATACTCAAGGATTTCAACATTCGTACCTAGGAATGAGGTTCGTTTTCGGGTTGGAGTCAGTTGAAGTCGACATGCAGACTTACGAAGAGGACATGCTGAAGGTTTACAGTGTATCTGGTTCGGCATCGTCTCTAGCCCCTGCGACTTATTTGAGGTGAATGAGAGTGCCGGACTCAGTGCTGAACACAAGGAGAGGTTCCAAACTATTGTTGCAAAGCTAGCCTACCTGGAAAAGCGCACAAGGCCGGACCATCTAACGGCCATTGCGCGTTCTTGGCGTTCTTGTCGACACGAGAACAGTCTCCAACGAACCAAGGCGAGCAGAAACTATCCAGAGTATTAATATTTGACGACAGGTCGGATGATCGTGCTGACGAACTTCCATAATCACCCGCTGCTTACGTGGATGCAGCGTCTGGTGTCCACGTTGATTGCAAAAAGCCAAATCTTCGTTAAATCGACGAAGCTGAGCTACTCGCTTTATCGGATGCAATTCAGAAGCGCCCAGTCGTTTCATCTTGGCAAATAGGGTCTACAAAAGGCGACTGTCATTCCGTACGCACAATCTACAGTCTGATGTTGGAGACCATGAATTGATTTCCAGCCATTGATTGTGAAGGGCACGGTGACGTTTAACAGACGATCTTTCACTGTTTGGGCCAGACTTTCTGGGACCACTGCCCGGTTTGGTGGTCTCTAAACAATTGCAGTCAATGCAACCGAAACGATCATAAATCTTGTTCTTGATAGCGTCTGTGAATCGCTCTAGATGACCTGCTTTGCATCACCATGCCAAACTGTCTGTCACAAAGTAACAAGGTGCACCATCAAATCGCCAATCCAATGTTATGATGTTGATCCGAGTTGTGCTTGTCGTACTGTACGTTTTGATTGCGCCTTTACAGATCGCAAATACATCCCAGCTGTCCTACGGATGCACAACCGAGTGCATCTGGGCCACCCTACGACGAAAAAACAGGACTTTTTTAAAATTGCACTAATGAAAACGTCCTGTTTTTTTGACTACGATGGCCAAAAGGGGCACTTTTCCAAAGTGCACTTCGGAAAGTCTTGTTTTTTCGGCCACCTTTTCTAACTTTTCCAAGTTTACAATGCCACGATTTAGTTCACGCGGTTGGTGGAAACATCCGATCAGAAGAGTTCGTTCGACTGACCTTGTCAGGCACATTTCTCTGATTTTATAAGCAGAGACTTAAACGAGAGAATTGGTCAGCAGTGCTTTCTCGGGAATGCGTTTGCTGCCGCATCGTGTCGCAGCAAGTTCGTCAAGCTAAAATGTATCCGGATTTCAACGGAGGACGATTGACCATGGAGCAATATGAAAGCGCCGATAGCAATGATGTCAACGCAACTTTGCTTACCGCGGAAACCGGTAACAGTTACTCATAAAATAGTTACTCATATAATAGTTATCATAATAAGTGTCTAAAGGCTCATATAATAGTTACTCGCGATCGCTGAGTATCGACGCCGAATAGAGGCCACGAAGAGTAAAGGCCACGAATTCACTAAGTGTCTAAACATATAATATTATTTCTCTATTACCTATTTGTTAAAAATATATATTTCATTTAAAGATAATAAACAAATATTCCTCTAGTGTCTATTAGCGCATCAAGACAGTGAAGAATTGCATCAAAATGTAATGTTTCCGTCTACCGCCTGTCGCGAATACAATGGAAGAAACTTGTGGCATTGGAACGAGTGAATTTGAAACGGTGGCAGCGTTGGCGAAAACAGGCCCACTTTGTAGATCCTGTTGCCAATATCGCCGAAGCCTAACGAAAAGGTAGAATCTCTGATTCTACCATGCATCATCGAGGCGAACGAATTGTATGTTCATTGTGTGAAGCCTCCTTGGGAGGTCGCATTCGACGCCACGATATTCGCGATGCTATCCTTAGCGTCGATCCTCGTGATCCAGCGGAAAGACAGTGCCGTCGTTTGATTCGACGCGACTATGCGGTGCAAGGGCCTATGCATTTATGGCACGCGGATGGAAACCACAAGTAAGTTCGTTACAACTTCGTGATTCATGGATGTATTGACGGATTTTCTCGTGCGATCATGTATTTGGTTTGCGCGGACAACAACCGTAGTACTACTGTCTTGGACGCGTTTTACGATGCCGTGCAGAGATGGAATTAATTAATTAATTATTTAGCATCTGATGAATCAATCATTCATGGTTTTCTTTTGGATAGTTTTAGTGGTAATGAACTAATTTGTGGTTTCTATCAGCGTGTGAAAAACGCATAGATCCTTGAACTGCGTACTCGCGTCGAAGCAAACGACGGATCGACGCGAAGGATGGCATCGCGAATATCTTGGAGTCGAATGCGACCACCCAAGGAGGCTTCACACAATGGCGATACAAATCGTTGGCCTCGATGATGCATGGGTCATGATGCATGATGATACGTCAGGTGTTCAAGTCTTTGCGTGAGGCACAATGGTGGCGATGGAGGGCTTACCTTGGTGAGCCGTCGACGATGCTGGTTTGATGGACCCGGGCCCGCTGTACGGTCCTCCGCCAGGGAGTCGGCTGGGCGGTAGTACCGTTGTGGTAGGGTGCAGCTTACTGCAGGCCATCCCCCCTGCGGAGTCGACCCACTTCACATTTGGGTCTTTGTTCGCGTGGGGATGGTCGCGGTGGAAGCACTCAAACCCGACGTGTCCGAGGCGGCCGCATGCAAAGCATGCTTTTTCCGCCGCCGTTGGCGCCGAAGGGGTTATCGTTCCCCCCTGCATTGGCGTCTATTTGGGCAGTTTTGGTTTGCCCAAACCTTGGTGCAGGGACTTGGGTGTTGCTCCCCTGTCCTTCCGCGAGGTCGGGCCCCCTTGTCGACCCGTGTTGGGCGTCTCTTTGTCTCGCTCCTCGCCTGAAGGGAAGAGGTCAAGTGGATCAACCCTCACGCACCAGACCACTTGGTACACCTTCGCTATAGCCTTGCTAACTTGACTGAGGAAGTTGAACAATGCTCGCGGGGTGTCCACGATGGTCCGTGCCTCTCCGACGTATGGAGTAGGCACGTCCAAAGCGTCCCAGAACGCCTGGTCTGCGACAGGCATATCCCGGATGACGGATGACGTCGATTGCTATCTTGCATACGACAGGATTGTCAAGCAGATTCCCTGGGATCGCTTGATCAACCTTGGGCAGGGCTTGGACGGCTGGGGAACGCTGGACTCGTGGGTCAAGAAGGACCTGAGCCAGTCGCAGCGTCCATTGCTGGCGGATCGGTGCTTCCGCCGGGTCCCACATTGCCGTTACGGGCTGTAGGGCTTGGGTGACGTCCTTTCGATAGTCAACTATCATCTGATAGTTGTCTTCGTAGGAGTGCTGCAGCCACTTGTGTAGTCGATAGCGATACGTCGCATCAATCGCGGACTCCACAGTGGTTTGCAGTCCGGCGCAGCTGAGCCAGGCCAGCATGAGTTGCTGCAGCTTGGTATCGTCCATGGCGGTCCATGGACGCTGGGTCGGATTCTTTCCGGGGTCCTCGGCGTGGTCATCCAGCCACGCCGCGACGTCGGAGATAAAGGCGAGCCCGCAACCGCGTCCGACGGTTGCGGTTGCGCCACAACTGCAGGTCACAGAAGAATTTCGTGGCATCATCGATGGCGAGTCGATTACGTCCCTGAACGTGCCGATACTGCAGTTTCATGAGACACGGGGACGTTGATCTCCGACGGCCGCGCTATCTGGCTCGTCCCAATCGCATCCTCCTCATCACTTTCTTGGGCAGGTTTCCGAGGAATGCGTCGAACCTGGGCCACGATCGTGGTCGCTTCGGAGCCTGTCTCCGGCGAGCCTTCGCTCTCGGAGTTTGTGGGGGCCTGTTTGACGTCGACGGTCGCCTCGTCGACGGTCCGGAGTCTCCGGATTCGTCTCGAGGGCCTTCGAACGAGTGCGCATTTCCATTTTCCTTGTATAAATATGTCAATGCACTGATATAATTTCCAAGAGTACTAGGTCTAATAGGTTTCAACTTCTTCGTCGAGCCCGCGACAATTGCTCCGCCGTCAATGGGTCCTTTTGGCGGGCGTTGCCCGCCGTTTCGCCTTGGCTCTCGTCGTCGCGTCTCGTCATCGGGCTAGCGCGTTTGCGCTTGCCCGTTGCGACCGAGACGTCAGATGTCTCGCGCCCGGCCTCTTCGGCTTCTGGGCTGGGGTCATCCCACTCCTGGTCGGAGCCCCCGAAGTCGACGTCATGCTCCTCTTCGGAGATCAAGGGAGCTGCAGATCTTGCGTCCTGTCTCAACGATGCCATCTTTTGTTTTATGTATTTTTGTTCGCCATAAACCACAGACACCCTAGAATACCCAGATTCTATGACGACAGGAGACTGCAGGACACACAGTGAATTTGACAATTATCAACACTCCGTTCAGGGACTGCACGGATATCACTCAAGTCCCTTCTTGAAAATTTGAAACGCTGAAGCGAGGTCCAACAATGGATCTGCTTTTTTAACCAACATCACAATCATTAGTCGTTTGAACGCACCCACTCAGAGAGAGGCAGGCGTGACAACTTGATGACGGAGCGTGGCGCGTTGTACGTGGCGCTCCCCCACGTCGACCCGGAAACAAACCATATCAAACCGGAAACTGGTATGCCCGCGTGGGATCTGGTGCAATTCTTCCGACGACGCCGGGACGCCCCAGACCAAATGGGCCTTGTAGCATACATGGATGACTGCAACGTCTCCCTGCCAACCGTTTGCCTGAGGTGTCCCAAGCGATTGTCGAAGTCGTTGAGCACTCGGGCTTGCTGTTGAATGTCCACAGAAACGGAACCAGGCTGCCCCCTCTCCCATTGAGCGTCATCAATCGCTCAGCACAGGCGTGCCGATGCGACCACTGTAGTATAGACGTGACAAGACCAACCAGATGCTCAATCAAATACAACTTCCACGCCGCAGCCTCTGCTGGCTTAGTGCCACCGCAAGCGTCACCATCGCGCGCTTCTGTATCAACACCATAGCCAGCTACCTGGCGAGGGTTACAGACGTATTCGAGATGCGTGAGCAGTTCGACAGGTTAAATACGGACATGGGTAGCTTGGTGCGAGACATCATTGAAGCAGATCTGGGACTCGGAGCCGTGTCCCCGAGGGATCTTCAAGAAATGCGCAATCTTACTAGAAACCCCGTTACGAGCACCTCAACACCTTCCATGGCAAGGTTTGAACTCATCAGAGAAACAGTAAGGCGAGTTGTGAAGTAATTACATAGGTGAAGACGAAAGAAAGAACAGAACCGCAACCAGACGTTGTCTGGTGCACATACGCGTGACACAGTGCACATGAAGTGTGCACAACAAAGATGAAGTGTACATGAAAACCTCATCTTCGATTGCCGCAATAGCGACGACCATCATGACAGATTCAAGGTCGTAGCACAGTGTTGACAGCGCCCATAACTTCGTGTCGAATGAGGCGTCGGGCTAGCGGGAAAGGCAGGGACTGTTCAGTCGCACGCAATCGTTCCTTGATACCGCGAATCAGCATCATGTGCAGCCGCCCCAACTGCGGTGAAATGAAATGGCACCAGGCCGACCAGGGAGGGCAGCGCCTTAGCTGGATCCGTCACGTTCTTGACAAGTTTGAAACCTCTCGTCCCAACCATCGACGCGAGCTTCTCGAACACTGGTCGAAGGTTGTTCGCCGATTGCGGACCAACGATGGATAACACCATGATCAGGCGCAAAGGTTTGACGATTGACAACATAAAAGGAACTTCGCACCAGAAGAAGATGTCAGCGTAAGCAGTTTGTTCTTTCTGTTCCATGGCCGGAACAAGGACTTCGTGTGAGGCCACTAGTTCTCCTGCCTTAGTTTTGCCTTTGAGCGCTGCCATATATGACAGTCGCTCGCGGCGCATCCAATCCGATGACACCAGAGTTGAAGAAAAGCAACTTCGGTAAGTGTTCTCGGTAACGCAACGTAATGATCATCGTCTAGTTTAGCGCGATCTTCTTCTCTTTCGCGAGCGTCTTCGCGCCGTCTCTCGTCTTCTCTTCTTGCGTCTTCGCGTGCTTCCTCGCGACGCATTTCTTCGACGTTCTTCCATGCGCTCTTCGTGGCGTCGTTGTTCTGCATTTGCCCGCAGCAGGGCACGCTGATTATCCAGATTACCGGCTTGCGTTGGCAAAGTATCGTCCAATTTCCGCTTCTTCTTTGTCGCCTCGCTCATAACATTGGTCATTCCACTAGCGTTTCCAAGAAGAATAAGCGCTTCCTGAGTATATCCCATACTCTCACTTGTTTAGAAGAAGCCGAGAGTAATCGTTTGCATGTAATTGCTTGAAAACGAATGCTGAGTCACGATAAGTCAACCTTTTATGCAAACGATGGGACACGACTCATTTGGCAGGATGACCAAACGGATTTGATTCCCAAAACAAACGGATTTCGCTTGTGGTATCAGAATAGATGTGCCCAAGTCATGGAAGGATGTGTGATAAAGGCAAAGTCTCCTATAAAGTATTCAAAGCAGGTACCCACGGCGATGATTGGTGGGATAATGCCGACTTGGTTAATCAGTTGCAGCAGGTGATTCCCATATTCGATCGAGTCTATTCATCCCGGGCAGCTTGCTCGTTTCTGCTTCGATCAAGTCAGAATCATCATGCTCAAAGTTTCGTCATGAGTCTGAACGGAGATACATTTAGTAAGTTGCGAGATACATTCTGGGGGCCCCAACGGACATTACAATCCATGACTTTTCTTGATGCATCTATATGTCGTAAGCCAAAAGGCATTCGAACCATCCTACAAGAACGTGGGCTGAGGATCGATGGATTTTTGTTGGATTGTTCAAACGGGTGTCCTAGAATTAGGGTAACAAATTGCTGTGCAAGGAAGCTGCTGGCGAGTCAACTAGACCCTTTGGAACAGCAATAAACAGGCTGGTAAAAAATGGTTGGTTCTCCTCATTATCCCAGGGTGGACGGTAACGGTACGCCGTTTGACGTTTCACACGTCGTGGAGAGTTTCTCCAAGTTTGACTGTGAACTCAATCCAATTGAAATGGTTTGGGGCTGGATAACGACTGCTGTGCCTGTATTCCCTAAGTGAAACAGTAGTATACTACTGTGGCCACAGGGTCAGAACGCTTTTATTGGATGTCGCTCCCCCGATGTCGTGTCGCCTTTGGGGATCTAGGCTTGCACTGGACATATTGTGTAGTTCTTGCACCGTACGTATATATGGAAGAATACAAAGAACGTACATACGTATGGTTTCACTAGGTGGTCCTCGCGCTTAGCTCTGGGCTTGATATGGAAGCCGTAGCTCCAAGCCCCATCACAGGATGGATGAAACAGTCGTCTTCGTTCAGGTTTTCATCTTGAATAATAAATACTGGGTAATAAGTAATAAATAATGATAATAGCAACCCCGTTACCATTCACAGTAACGTACACCTTGATGGTGTACAACTCAAACATTGGTTCACCCTTCTTTGAAACTGTCCGATTGGGCCTTCTGTCCTGGCTCGCTGAGCTACTTTGCTCCACCTTAAGTACCACCACTTTTGTTGCGTCCTTGCTTGTTGCTCCTGCGATGAATGAAGGAGTTTGATATCTGGAACAACCAGTGTATTGGTTGTATATGCCGAAAGAGCATAATACGACACTGCATTGCGAATTGAAGAGGTTGCCTTCGCCCGCACCTCTGTTGTCATTCTCGCATTCTTCACTACTACTCCCATTTCGGCCTTATAACAATTGTATGAACGTCTACTGAGCAGTTCGACACTTGATGGGTCGAGTCCCATTGGCTCTACCTCCTTCTCTCGCAAGCTTTGCATCAGAATCGGAGAGAGAATAGCATGCGGATGCGATCTCATTTTGAATACTTTGTTGGACCCCTTGTGAGACTTGTTTAAGTTTCCACGTGTATTAAATAGAATTCCACGATATTTCTTTCTTGTTATCCAACTTCTCGTTGTGCTTTCTTTGAGAGAGTACTTTGTTGCAATGGCCACCACGGTGATTTTCTTCAGTTCAACCTGCTTGATTATCCATAATTTTTCTTTTGGTTTAAGAGATTTTCCACTAAGATCCACACGATCTCTTCCAAAAGGGCAAATATCCACCATGGCAAAGTTGTGAGTTGTTTTGTTCTATGGATTACGAAACTTGGATAAACGAACAACAACATCATCCATCACAAAAAATGATAATCATGCATTTTTGCCGCCGCTGCAAATAAAACGGCGACTGGTTTAGGACGCCACAGGGAGCGTGGCGGACACACTGCGGCCAGAAAAACGTTGGCTGCTCTTTCCAAAGAAAATAACTGTGGTTTGAAAACGGTAGTACCGGACCTACTTGATATTGTTGAAGTTCAGTCTATTTGCTGATATGTGAGACGAGACTATCGAATTTGTTTACGAACCTTCATGAATAGATGATTAGTGACAAACTAAGATGATTAGCGACATTATAAGTTTACATGATTAGTGACTGTTGGTACGTACGTACCTAAACGTTTATTGATATGACCCAAACTTACCAACAGTCTATAAATTGACTAAATGGCGCGTTGGGCCAGTTTTGGTCTATAGATTCGGCACTCTGTACGTGGGACTCACCATTAACCACACAAACACACTCCATCACTCACGGTATCCATGCCGGGCAACGTCGAACGCGCTTGCACCCGCTTCGGCTTATCCTTCATAGTTTTTCAACCGAGATGTCTCGAGGCCGTGTAACCACCTCAGCGGTCAGCGGCTCCGTCGGCATCGTCGGAGCATAGCATCGAAGCCGCTTCGAATAGCATCGAAGAAGCGATGTTCTCTATTTCTTGGCGTTCCGATTCTTCTCGCGGCGTAGGTGTCGCTGGTCGTGCCGGCGGTCGCCGTGCAGGTGGTGGTGGCGCGGTGGTGCACGACGAAGCGTCGTCTGGCTGCGACGGCTCTGGCAGCGCTGTGCTAAGTCAACAGCCGTGATAGAGGTTTACCTCATGGCATGTGATACGTGTGATAGTCAACAGCCGCTCGGCGACTTGGATGCCCTCGAAGGAGATGATGTCGTGCACGCCACGACGTGGGAAGCGCCTGATCGTCGGTGTACAGCGGCGCGAACAGGTACTTGCGAAATAGCTCACGTACACGGCCTCCGGAGTACAAGTACCGCATGCAGTCGACGTGGCTGACGGGCAGGATGCCGGTGATGTCGGGCGAACGAGGCGACGATGCGCAGCTTGGAGCCCTTGCGCTTTTCTTTATCGACATAGTGCAGCGCAGCCACAGCCAGGGTCAAATAGCCGCCGGCTGATGACCACGCGCGACATGTCGCCACCAAACTCGCGGGCTTGACGGCGAATCCTCTGCACCACCGCGTGGACGTCGTGCACCGCCGTGGGGAAGATGTGATCGGGGCCCAAGCGATAGTATTGTCGTCGAGGTTCTCTTTGCCACAGCAGCACCGGGCGCAGCTTATTCGCCCGGCGTTTTTTCTTGCTTTTTTCTTGCGATAAATGCGAAGAAGTATCTTCGTTCCATCGTTGTCAGCAAAGGCTTCCAGAAGCTCGACGTCCTCCCCGTCGAAGAGCACCTCGAGGTGATTGGAGGTTCGGCTGTGCTGCGCGTACACCTACCGCTCGATCGACAGTAGGGGAAACGTCTTGTCGCTCGTCTTAACGAGGCAGAACAAGCTGGAAGATGACGATGAATATATCTCGGACGCTGTGTCGAGCTCGTTGAAGGACTCACCAAAAAGTCGGCAGATGGCGGCCCTTGCTACCATCAAAACGCTGATAACGCGAGTAACGAGAACAGCTGCATCATGTCTCCAGTACCTTTCTCGACAATTCAACAGTTCTCATTCGCAGGACTTCGTCGCGTCGAGATGCCCTCGAAGATACGTATTTGACAAAGGGCAGTTAAAGTTCCAGAATGATCGATCGCCGAAGATCGCATCGGCAAGAGCTTACATGTGATCAGATCTGACACCTTCTCAAGGAAATAACTATGGACGGTGCTCAGTCTGATTAGAAACGCATGCCGACACTGTACCGACACACTATCGGATCCCGTGAGCGTGCATAATGCGTTACATTCTCCCCGCTTTTGGTTGCGCTGTTCGTTCGAATCGGCCAACAAGGCTCTACAATTCTACTTCATAGTTATTCAACCGACCAACGAGATGTCTCGAGGTGTAACCGAGGTCGTGTCGCAGACACACCGAGGTTACCACCGAGAGACAGTGAGTGTTGCGTCGGTATTGAAGACGTTGTTGGTGCAGAAGACCCAGTTCGAACTCCAATCCAGAAGATAATCAGAGCCAAAGCAGATATCCAACCCCAACAGGCTACGAAAGACACTGATATTGAAGCCGAGCCTACGGAAACGACAGCTCCAACTGTGTTGCCACCGGCACCAAACCTATCTACAATTGAGACTGCTGCATTACGGGCTCACGGTGTACTCTTGCCCATGACCACGAAGAAGGCAATCGCTTCACATGGAGCAACAGCTGAGGCTGCTATCCACGACGAACTTAACCAATTGGTGAACAAGGGTGTCTTTCAACCGATCAAGAAGGAAGATCTTACCCAAGTTGAGAAGTCTCGCATCATTCGCAGCCATATGTTCGTGACTGAGAAGGTCCACCCAGACGGTACCTTCGCCAAGTTGAAGGCACGTCTGGTTGCAGGGGGGGATAAACAGGAACGAACCGTCTTCGACGACGTTAGTTCTCCAACCGTGGGAATCTCCTCGGTCTTCATCGTGGCTGCAATAGCTGCAAGTGAACAACGTTTCTGCGCCGTCGCTGATGTTACTGGTGCGTACCTGAATGCTCACATGGGTACAGTCATTGTTCATATGAACATCGACCCTTTATTGACCTCGATCCTGTGCAAAATCGACTCAAGTTATCAGAACTATCAAAACAAGGATGGAAGCCTCACCGTGAAACTTATCAAAGCATTGTATGGATGCATACAATCTGCCAAACTGTGGTATCAGCTTCTCTCCAAAACTTTGAAAACGAAATTTGGTATGGTTGCCAACCCATATGATCCATGTGTGTTGAATGAAACGGGCAACGCACACAAGTTGACCGTCGCCATCTATGTCGATGACATATTCATCACCAGCACAAGTGAAAAACGCATCAAGGACTTACTGTTTTTCCTCAAAGGTGAATTCCAGACTATCACAGAACAATCTGGGCAGATCCTGTCATATCTGGGCATGTCCTTTGACTTCAGTCGTGACAAAGTTGTTGAAGTGTCTATGAATGGATACGTCAATGATATCGTGCGAGACATGAACACTCTGTCAGGCGTGTCTACCCCTGCAGCAGCAAACTTATTCGAAGTTCAACCAATAAGTGACAACAACAAGCCCTTAGTGAAGGAAGCGAAACAATTGTTTCATACTAATGTGGCGAAGCTCCTGTACCTATCGAAGAGAGCAAGACCAGATCTCCTGACCGCTGTATCGTTTTTGACAAGCCGAGTGTTGGCACCCACTGACGAAGACAATCGCAAGCTGACCAGAGTTCTAAAGTTTCTAGCGGGAACCAAGAGCAGTGTTCTGACCCTTCGGAAGGATCATGACTATCCGATCGCATATTGCGATGCTTCTTATGGGGTGCATGCAGACTATAAGTCTCAAACTGGCGCATTCATCACTCTAGGCGGAGGTCCGATCTATGCTTGCTCAACAAAGCAAAAGCTGGTAGCCAAAAGTTCTACCGAGGCTGAATTGATTGCCTTATCAGATGCTTCAACCCAGATCATTTGGACAAAGAACTTCCTGGCCTCACAAACCGGCAAAGACAAGGAACCCGCTACCGTTTATGAAGACAACCTGTCAACGATCGCTATCCTGAGACCAGAATCAAATCAGTCGCAGCGTACCAAGCACATCAACATCAGGTATTTCTACCTGAAGGACCGTCAAGAGAAGGGTGACGTGCGCATCCAGCATTTGCCTACTCACAAGATGATTGCGGATTATCTTACGAAGCCGCTACAGGGCTCGCAGTTCACACTCCTACGAAGTCTACTAATGAACTCTTGAGTAGATACGCACTTGAGGGGTGTGTTAAATGAAACGCCTGTGGTGTTTTCTCTCTGAGGATCAAGTGACTCCTCTACCATACGTTCGCTCCAAGTCAATCAACAGTTTCTCCACCAAATCTCCACATCGGTATGGTCACAACCACCCATTTGAAGATATCTTCAGTAGCCTAGTTTTCACTGGTCACAAGACCATTCGCCTCTCTCTCTTCTCGGGATTCCAGTTGTCATCAAATCATATTTGATTAATTTACAAGCTAAGTAATCCGACCGTACACCTCTTCAGTCTCCAGGTATACCCTCTACGAGTGTATATTTGCTAACTTGAGTGAAGTTACATTGTGTACCTGTGGACGATTCGTTGCAGACTGGAGTACCGCACGGTTTCCTTGACACAAGATCAGACTCTCAGCCGAGACTGACTACAAGTGAAACGGGTATCTTCCAACAGTTACATTTCCAAACATGCAGACTGCACTAGCAGTCTGTACAAACTGAGCGAGTGCTGACGAAACGCATACAGTCTACTGTACGGTATGAATGTACGTACGCTCATTATTCACATTTCTTTTCGTTCACATTGTCCGTTCGGCGCTGCCCCCTAGTAGTAGGAGCGCTCCTTGTAGTAGGGGGCAAAATAGCCGTTTTTTTCTCACTTCGAACACCAAAAAGGACGGGGAATCCTTGCGCGTCACCACGACTGTCGGATTGGTCTTGTTTGAAGGATTCCAGCTATAATTTCAATCTCTCCAGGTGACCAATGCTTCACAAGATACTTGAAAGAGATACTTACACTAACGCGAATCTAACCGTTATTTTCATAGAAATAAGGCAATGAATGTTCCTACCTTTATCCCTGGTGATCACATCGTTGGTACCAAGAACGAGTTCTGGAAACGGCGAGGAAGCGTGGCAGAATCGCACAAAGCCATCCCGAAGACTAAGATCTTGATCCGCTGGGATGGAGATGACTTTGACGAAATTGTTCCTAGGGCATCTATCGCCAAAGTGGAGGGACACGGGAGTCTCGAGGAAGACCAAAGTGACGAAGCCCGTAGCGAAGCTTCCTTAAGTGAATCATCCGTTCAGGAAAGCCTTCAAGAGTCACAGCATGACGAAATCTTTGATGAAGAAGCTGAAAATGAAGATGCGGACGAAACCAACGACTCCACAGTGGAGGAGGACAACAGTGACGACACCCCTCCGTCTTTGCCATTGCCGGTCGCACCACAACCCACGAACCCTCCGAACGGTGATGGTGGGCGTGGCAGGGGTGCTCGCGGCTCTCAGAACGGTCGCGGATTAGGTCGAGGTCGTGGTAGTGGAGGAGGGAGAGGTAGCGAGGTACCATCTAATGACCTGATCACTCCGAATGAAGAGGCAAAGAACGAGGAGGAGGAGATCCCACTTTTGCATGCCATTTTGAAGAAAGGTGGCAAAACTACGAAGCCACTCGTACGCGAATGGCAAGAAGTCCCAAATGTTGTTCACGATTTGCACAATGGGTACCCAACCCATGATCACTACACACGACTAAACTGGCGTGATCCAGCGATCGGAATTTTTCCGCCGCACTTGGATATCCCAGCAATAAAGACGCCACTACATTATTTCATGTTGATGTTTCCAATGAACCACGTCTCCACCATTTTGGAAAACACAAATGAGTTGATGAAGGCGTGGCGTCGTGGTCTACCAGTGAGCATTCAAGAATTATTTCGCTATTTTGGTCTGCGTTTGGCAATCGCTCTAAATCCTCGCTGCAGCGACGAAGGACTAGACTTCTATTGGAAAAAAGAAGCCGCTGAAAATACAGTTCATCTTCAGGCACTGGATTTTGAAAGCAGGTACGGTATGTCCCGCACACGTTTTGATGCGATTACTGCGTGTTTGCGGCTTGACAAATTCGTTGGAAATTCTGCGACTGAATCTCCCTACAAGCCAATTCAAAGCTTCGTCGATTCTTTCAACGCCCGCATGAAGGTGGCCATCATCCCAGGGAAGTTTCTGATTGTGGACGAATGTATGTCCTTCTGGAAGGGCTTGGAGAGCCATTTCGCTCATGAGAGCTTTATCCACGTCACGTACATCCCACGAAAGCCAGTGAATCTCGGGGTCGAGTTCAAATGCTCAGCTGATGGTCAATCCAGCATGATGCTGCACCTTGAAATTCAGAAGGGGGCAAACGCACCAAAGCAGAGGTTCGAAACACAACCAGAGCTTTTACCTTTTCATTGCGCAGTGACGCTACGCAACGTCGAACACTGGTTGGGCTCTGGTCGCGTGGTTATCGCCGACGCTGCTTTTGGTTCAGTGCGGACCTGTGAGGAGCTTCTCAAGAGGGGGCTCTACTTCATTGGAATAATAAAGGGATGCACTAAGGGGTATCCCGTTCGATATTCAAGTCATTTCCTCGCAACAAACCCAACGAAGAATCAATACAAAGTTATCATTACCAAAGTAAAAGATGGCTTGAACCAAGACCGATCTATTTTGAGCGTCCTGTATTGCTTGAAACCTGGCTTAGTGCGCCACCTAATCAGCTCGTTCTCATCAACCTTACCTGGCGAAGAGAAAGTGGTGCGCAAGTGCATCCGAAAGGTGTGTCCTGATGAGGGCATTTGGATCAATGAGACGGAAGTGGAGAAGGTCTCTCGGCCGAAAGTTTTTGACGAAGGCATGCGCCATTTCGGAGCTGTCGATTACAACGACCGTTTTCGTCAGGGGTATTTAAACCTGGAACAATCATGGGACACAAAAAAGATTTGGCTGAGAATGTTTTCGACCATTTTGGGCATAATTTCAACCAACTCCTACTTCGCCTTCGTCCTGGAGACGTCGGCTAATCCATTCATCGCAACCGCTGAAAATCCTGATGACAAGCTGAAATTTTTCTCCTTTCTTGGTATTCTATCGCATCAGCTCATTCACAATGACATTGGTGTTAGTGCACCCGTGACGGAAGGGCTTCGGTCAAGATCAGCTCAGCCCAAGCCATCTGAGGCACACCATCCGCCTACTCTATTGCCCTTGAATTCTTGCGATTTTATACGCAATCAATTCGATCTTACAACAGAGGATGGTGTGGAGAGACTGAAGCGTTATCAACGTTATTGCAGTACATGCAGAGCTCCTGATAAACCAAGTTCGCGGTCTGGCATTAAGGCAGCATACTATTGTTCTTCTTGTTCCGATGAAAAAAACGGTAAATTTCTTTGTTTCTGTTCTGCGCGGACCAAACGAACATGTTGGCATGATCATTTGGTGACTTGTCACGGCAGAACGGACGAAACAATGTTGTAACTTATTGTTAATTAGTGATGATATATTCTCGAACTAGTACCCCCTACTAGTAGGGGGTTTCACCGCCCCCTACTAGTAGGGGGCATGCGCTGAATGGACAACATCATCGCAAAGGAGTCATTCACTCCCTTCATTTTCAAATCTTCTCAACGAAATTGACATGCCTGGTGAGCGACAAGGTAGTGCTGAGGCGCGTGCTTTGTTTGAGAAAGCTATCAATACGGCGTCCGTGAGAGAATGGGAACGATTTGATTCAGCTTACAACCGTGCGTTGTCGCTCGTAGCCACATCGAAAAAGCGGCCCGATCTCCTGGAATTGGATGCGTTTATCCACAATGAATTGTCGAGTATCGCGCAGCAGCGATCACCTCCACATTTCCTGCATTCGGAGATCGCACAAGTTACGAAGTGGAAGTTGACCCGTGGGAAGTTCCGCCCGCTGCAGAAGATGGTGGAAGGAAATGCTGCTTCTGCTGTTACTTCCGCCACAACAAGGAGTCTGCAAGCAGTCCAGGACGGTCGTTGGGAAGATGCTTTCGAGGCGCTGACTCAGCTTCGAGGGGTGGGCGTGGCCACCGCCAGTGCGGTGCTGGCGATTGTGTCGCCTGCCGACTGTCCGTTTATGGCCGATGAAGTTCTCGAGGGCACAATCCACAGCCGTGATTACACCATGCGAGCGTATACCTCGATGCGCACTGCGCTATTGAAGAAGGCCAAGGAATTACCTGAAGGGTGGACCGCTGAGCGTGTCGGTCGGGCCATGTGGACGTGTGCCATGCTGTCCAGCTTTTCCGTTGGCGTCGAGGAAGACGACCACGAGCCAGCAGACTTAGCTTCCACGACTCATATTACATCTCCTACTGCGAAGGCTGCGACGGCAGCGGCTGCTGCGGCGTCTGGAAGTCGAAAACGGAGGCAGCACGTGCTACCTCCTGACGACCCCGACGCCCACGACGCCCACGACGTCGCCCCGGACGATGTAGGAGACGCAGCCACAGTACAAAAGGGCACGACCAAACGCCGTCGGATAAACGCACACTAAATGATTCCTTTCCCTCAAACGGTCCTCCTCGCTCGTCCTTCTCGCTTGTCTTCGTGGGCGGCGCGACTGTTCCTGCACATTTGGCGGTCAAGACTGTTCGGTACGTGGAAAGGTCGTGACTACAAGAGCGACAACACATCCCACGCTGACCGCGCACGACGATAGATGGGGGGAGGGGCGGGTGACAATAGCGACGACGAGGGGGAGAGACACACAATGCATCGTAGAGGTTACAAACATGGACCAGTACTGGCGTACATTCAGCAGACGCGCAGGTTGCGATTGCGCTTCAGGATCAGCCTGCGCATCAGCAGGGCGGCAAGCGGAGAGAGACAGAGCAGATGATGGGGGGGGGGGTGGCGGCGGCAGCGGTGGGACGACGGAGGAGACGACCGTCTGGGCCCGCTCCTCACCGCCTCACTCCACCTCCATCGCCATGCACACGCCACGTGCTCACCTCTTTACGCCTCTTCCTGCATCACCTTCGCCGAGGGCGACACCAACGGCTGGGGCAGCCCCAACTGCTGCCGCATGAACCGATGCACATGCTCCACGTGCGGCGCCGTCACCGCCACCTGCTGCTTCAACTGCATCTTCACCATCGACATGCACATCAACACCCGCTCGGGCAACTCGTCGGCGTGTTCGCCTTGAATCACGACGCCCAAATGACACACGAACGTCGAGACGTACTTCCGACATAAGCCCACCACGTTGTTCGCGATTCCGGAACTTCCGATGTGCAGGTCGATCTCCAAATATCCGGATCCCCGGAAATATCGCTGCACGATCTTCGTCCCCAGCAGACACGGCGTCGAACTCACCGCCATTTGTACCACCCAGGGGGCTTCCCCCATTTGTGGGACCAGTTTGAAGCGCATGTTTTGAAAGCCCTTGCGGTCCAAGACGCCCGGTTCACCGACGTTGGCCCAGGCGATGTCGGCACCCCACGCCTTCGTCGGTTGCACCGCTTTCCATTGGCCCTTGCGACCCAAGGTCGGCTGCGGCACGGACGGCTCCTGCGGCTGTTTGGTGGACGTGTCCTCCGCAGTGGTGGCGGTGGCGGTGGCGGAGGAGGAGGAGGAAGAAGAGGAGAAGGCCGACACGGGCATCGACTTCGCTCGGGCCATGTCGGCGGGAGAGACGTGTTTCGACGAGGCAGCAGCTCCGCTCACGGTCGTCGTCGATCCGGTCGAACGCGAACTGTTGGTCAGCATCGTCGACTCCGACGCGATACGCGACAAGATCTTCGCTTCGCCGAGGACTTCCACCGTCGCCGTATTGGTGGAGGTGGTGGCAGTGGTGGCGGTAGCGGTGCCATTGTCCGTCACGGTGGCGACCTCTCCGGCCGCTGCGGTGGTAGCCGCCACAGGGACGACCGCGGGCGGTCGGTTCTTCCCCTGCGCCAAGTCGGGCACCACGATGCGATCGAGCGGGTCCTCCAACGGCAAATCCACAAACCGCTCGAAGAGCCGTTTCGCCTTTTGCAAATCGACCGAGTGCGCGCAATCGGGATGGAAGTCGCCCGGAATCGCGAAATACGCCAACCCCGTCAACGGTGGATCACCGGGAATCTACAACGTATTCACAAGAACAGCGACAACGTCAGTGACAACGACAGCGACGGCGACAGCGACCGTGACCGTGGTCAGTCATGGCCATGTCCATTTCCTTAATGACACATGAACGACCATAACCACCCAACGGCACCCCGACCATTGTACCGTACCTGGTAGTTGACCAATACGACGAACGGTCGATCCTGCAGCGATTGAATGATCCGAATCCGATGCTGGGCCATCGGGAAAATGGCCGCGGCGTGGTCGTGGCGATCGCCGAACAGTTCCACGTCGACGGGGAAGACGTCGTACCAGACCAAGCGACCCAGCGCCGGGTCGGCGTCGATCTTCTTCTTGTCGCTCATATACGACACGCCACGGACCTTGAAGCCGTGCGAATACCGGCGATCGGCCGTCATGTGGCGGACCGTCTCGGGGGTGTCCAAGAACTCGAACGTGTCGATGCGGGTGCCTTTCCACTGGAGCGTCGTCTCGCCGTCTTCGAGGTGGTAGCTGTGGACGACCTCGTCGGGGTTCGTGTTGCCTGTACCACCAGCCGCAGCCGCAGCAGCGGCAGTGGTGCCAGGGGCAGCCGTAGCCGTCGCACTACCCGCGACTGAGGCGGCGACGGTGGCGGTGGACGACGGGGCCGCCTCGGCGGCGGCGACCGTCGAGAACGTCGACCGGTCGGTGTCGACGGCTGCCGCTTTGGTCGACGCCCCTGACGCAGCGGCGGTGGCCGACGCAGAGGAGGACCCGGCAGACGACGACGGGGCGGCTGCCATCAACAGCGAGTCGGGCACCTCGGCGACCGCGTCCATCTTCAACGGAAACGTCGTGGCCTTGTACGGCGACGACGACGGGGGCAGCGGCGGCGGCGGTGGCGGCGGCGGTATCGACGCGGTCCCACCGCTGCCACTGCTCGCCACCGCGGCGGTAGAAGTGGCGGCCGCAGTGGCCGCAGCTGCCGCCGTTGTCGTCGACGTTGCCGCCGCCGTCGTCGTCGTCGTCGGTATCGTCGTCTTCGACGTCGAGTGGCCGAGCTGTTTGCATAGCCACACCGCCGACAGCCGCGGCAGCTGTAAGAACCCGCGTAACCCTTCGTCGTCGCGTATCGTTGGCAACTGCTGCAGCAACGTGAACCATTGGTACAGCGTCTCGGTGGCCAGTTGAATGAACTGTTCGTCACACGCGACGGCGGCGGTGGTCATCATCGTCGACGACGACGACGGCGTCGTCGGCTCCAACAGCGTCGACATCGACGTCAGCGTGGCGATCTTGCCCGCGTTGATGTCGCGGGCGTAGGCCTTGGTCAGCGTCGCCAGCGACTTGAGGCGGGGCACGTGCTCTTTGCCGTGCGTGGCGACGAGGTAGTGGTAGACCTCCAGGACGTCGTCGTAGCGCCGCCAGAGGTACCACCTGCAGATAGACAGAGACAGACAGAGACAGGGACATAGAGAAGCAGAGAGACGACGGTGGTCAGCTACGCCACTGCCCCATCAACAAACCCAAAACAAAGCGAGACACCCCGTACCGTTTGACGTTCGTTTGGATTTCAATGCGAAACAACAAGGGCGACGACGAAGACGACGACGACCCGGCGGCGGCGGTGGTGGATAGGTCGGACGAAGAGGACGCACCACCACCACCACCACCACCACCACCGCTGCGAGAGACGGCGTCGTCGTGCTCGGGCGGCGCGATCTTGACGGTGGACATGCTGATATCGCAGTCCACCAACGAAATACGCTCCAGGGCCTCCGCTTGCAGTTCCTCGACGTTGGTGATGGGAAAGCGACGTTGATGGTGGCCCGCCATTGAGGAGGGAGACCGCGGCGGCGGCACGATCACGACCCTTTTCCCGCGCAGACTGCGCTGTACGTCTTCCCACGTGAGTTTGATCAGCCACAGGATACACAGCAGCCAGATCTTCATCGTCAAGGGGATCATTTCGTGACTACTGGCCACAACCATGAAGAACACGACGAGAAAGGCGTAGAACCCCTCTTGGGACGTCCACGGCACGGCGAGTTCGTAGAGATCCAATCGCGGGATACGAAGACCGGCAGCATTGAAGACAATCGTCTTCTCGGTCAAGTCACTCATGGATGGGTATTCGGTACTGCACGGCAAACGGCTGGTCTGGTGTTCTGTTCTGCTCGTGTGCGAAGGTTACCAAAAAGTGCAGTGGCCTAGACCCACGATTCGTTCGCCTTTTTGTTAGAGTCTATCTGCATCAACCCACACGTGAGAAGACATTCCATGGATCCTAACAGACTTCGCGACCAATCTTTTTCAAGACGAAGAGAAGAAGATAGAAAGACTCTGCTGCATGCTCTGCCTCTGACACAAAATTTCGCCCCAGACTTTGGACAGCTCTGGGTTTGGTTTTCACACTCAAGTTCCTAGAGTTTCTTTGGGATTCTGTGTGGATAGGGCTGTCAAGCGGTTTCATCTTTCTCATCGACTCGCTCGCTCGCTCGGGCACAACGTCCAACCGTCGGTGGGCTCGCCACCAACAGTTGAACTACTAATCGACTTGGTGTTCCATTGTTGTTCCAGACCACTATTCTTTTCAGCAACTTCATCTCGCCGTTTTCGTGGCGACTATCCCCTGATAAAAAGAAAAATCGGAAACGACAGAAACCGAGTGTACTCCCCTCGACCAGTGAGCCGACCATTCAATTTTCAAAGTCCGGTCAAGTCAAGTTCAAAAGTAACTTCAAGCATCACCACGTATCCAGACAACCGTTCCATCAGAAATGCGACTATTTGTGGTTATTCTGTTGTTGGTGATCACAACGCAGACCCTCACGGATAACCCAAACTGGTCGAGCCCCTCTCACACGCGGGCAAGACAACTGACAGTGGACGAACCGAGCAGTCGTCCTTCAACCAAACCCAGCAGCTCGCCAACCAGCGAGCCATCAACGAGACCAACCACCAAGCCTAGTGGAACACCAACAAACGTGCCATCGGGCGAGCCGACGTCGGTGCCGAGCAGTCGGCCGTCTAGCGTTCCGTCGGGCGAGCCCACGACGGTGCCGACGAGCGTGCCCTCCGCTCGTCCGAGCAGCCGTCCGTCGGGCGAGCCGTCGTCCGTTCCGAGCGCGAAGCCGTCGACGAAGCCATCGTCGGAGCCGAGCGCGGTGCCGAGCGGTCGTCCGTCGTCGGTGCCGTCCGGAGAACCGACGTCGGTGCCGTCGGGCGAGCCGTCGTCGGTGCCGAGTGCGCGGCCATCGTCGAGGCCGAGCGGAGAGCCCAGTTCGGTGCCGAGTGCGAAGCC
>SMOI01000446.1:0-23774 GCA_008000375.1 Poteriospumella lacustris | reverse complement strand
TTCTCGGTTTTCTTGAGTTTGTTGGTGGTCAAAGTCGTGACCAACAACTTGGTGAGCACCAATTCAGCAGCATCATCGACCAAATCAAAGAGCTTCAGCTCAGCATCCAAGCCCAATTTTATCTTTGTCTTAGCTGATGACATTGGCTACGGTGTTTTGAACGAAGAACTTTCTCCGTTTACGCCGAACCTGAGCAAGATGGCTCAAGAAGGCATCTCCATGGCCAATTACTATAGCCAAGAACTGTGTGCTCCATCACGAGCTGCCTTATTGACAGGTCGTTATCCGTCTCATTTAGGGATTCAATTTGGGCAGTTGATGCCAACGGCGGATGGCGGACTGACTTTGGATGCGACGCTGTTGCCCGCGGCCCTGAAGGACAACGCCAACTACAAAACTTACGCCTTTGGCAAATGGAATTTGGGCCATTCTTCCCCGAATTATCTTCCGACCGCCCGTGGCTTCGACTATTATCTGGGTTACTTGACGACCCAGAACACGTATTGGACGAAATCCATGGCGCAATACTCCGGAATGCATGATTTCCTGGAGGCGTCCACGGAGGGGTATTGGCCCTATGCAGGCGACGATATGAGTACCTATTCCACCCACTTTTATCGTGACCATGCCAAAGCGGCGATCCAAAGCCACGATTTCACCGAACAACCCATGTTTATGTATTTGGCGTTCCAAGCGGCGCATCCACCGTTTGAAGATGTCGACGGCCATTTGACCGGTCTCACGGAAGACGATGTCGACACTTCCTTGTGGACATTGGCATGTAACTTCACGGCGGGCCATCATCGTCAACAGTATGTCATGTCGATCGCTCTGTTGGACAGCGCGGTGCAAGCGATCTGGGAGACGGTGGAGGCCGTGGGTCAGGGGGACAACACGTACCTCATTTTCACGTCCGACAATGGCGGCTGTCCGCAAGATGGGGGTACCAATGAACCGCTTCGTGGCACGAAGGGCACATTGTTTGAAGGTGGTACACGAGTGAATGCCTTTATCTATCATCCATCGTTCCAAACCCAAGGCGTCGCGAGAGAATACGCCGGCTTGATGCATATCACCGATTGGATGCCCTCGATCCTCTCGCTGGCGGGTATCGATACGTCCGTCGTGAAGAAGGACCTGGACATGGACGGGGTCGACCATTCTTCCTTTTGGTTGTCCTCGGATGAGGCGACAACAACAACAACGACGACGACCAATGGACCACGTGAACACATGATCTACAACTACTATTGGAACGTCGAGAGTACCTACCTTGACAAAGCGATCAATGCCTCGGTCGCCGTCCGCAACCAACAATTCAAATTGATTCATGCCTTCGTCGACAGTGGATACGATGGATGGCATAGCATTCAATCGAGTACCCTGGAGGACAACGATGACATTCTCGTGTTGGGTCCTCGGTGTACGGAATCGACGGCGATGGCCACCGGCACGTTCACGTATATGCTGTTTGACTTGGTCCAGGACCCCAATGAACAAACGAATTTGTACGACGATCCACAATACCAAGCGACGAAGGTTCGTACTATTTTTGTTTTTGCGTGTTTGTGCGTCTTAACCGCCGATGTGCTTGTGCTGTGTTGTAGAGCGAACTGGAAGCGATTTTGGCGGCCTACGAAACGACCATTGTGCAACAGCCTTCCTTGACCGCCGAGACATCGGTGGCACTGGCGTATTGGACAGCGAATAATCATCGTGCGCAACCGTGGGTCTTCACCGCCTCCGATGTATTGAAGAATATGGCGACGTAATCAGTATATGGGACGCAGCGTCTGTCGTCGTTCCGTCTGTCTACTACCGGCGGTGGTCTAAACCTTCTTTGTACATATATAACGTATAACGTAAACATCTCTTTAGTAACTACATCTATGTCAACGATACCCATGTCATGGGGGGGGGTGAAGAGCTGCGCGTAGCACTGGGAGAGAGGGACGCCGTCATTGGCGTCATTCCTGTGTGCGTGGTACCGCATCATCAGCATCAGCATCAGCATCATCAGCAGTCGAAGCACATACCACACGGTCAACAAGGTATTCAACAATTTAACAAAAAAAAAAAACTGCGTTGCGTCTCCCACGGTGCACCCGCCATATTGCATGTACAGCCAACGGACGTCAGGTGCAACACGAGAAACGCGACGCTTTATTACACAAAGCAGCGACGCGCGACTATACAATACAGATATCACTATTGACCTTGTTGTACCGTAACGAATGCAAGAGCCAAGTGTGTGTGTGTATGTGTGGGTGTGGGTGTGTAAGGGGGGGGGGCGAATCAACGAGGACACCATCCACAAGCAAAACCATCTTCTTCCTTTCCCATAAAATGTATCCAAACCTACGACACAGTTGACTACGGAACAGAGCAGGAGAACCCAGGTGGATCCCCACTGCAGCGTTGACACACTAACCCTGAGCCCTGAACTTTGACCCTTCAGGACCCTTACCCCTCAAACATCAAACCGCGTCGGGGTGTTGGAGAATAATGCAACATGAAACCAACGAGAACCGAGTGAGCAAAGGGAAAGTAAACCAAAAACAAGACAAACAAACACCATCATCATATTCGCCAAATCGACAGAGCATGGGGCGACAAGGACATCCGTGCGCCACAGACCATAGAAAAAAACAATGTAAACCACTTTACATAGCCATCGCCCAACAGAGCACGGCGCATATACCAAAAAACCAAACGTAAGTACCGCAGGGGCGACAAGGTAGAACGATGCAACGATGACGAAGACACCCAGTAGACCCGAATTCAAAGAGGTATTCGATGTCGGAGAGGCGTTCGCATCCCCCTCAGGACTGAATCACCATTACACTCTCCTCGGCCGGGACAGTTGACGATGCGACAGCAAAATAAACAAACTAAATAGACGAGTCAAACAGTGGAAACAAACAACAAAGCTATAGCGAGAGATAGAGAGAGAGCGTGCGTGCGTGTGTGAAGAAAAGAAATGACGATGACAAAAGGGCCCACTGACGTAGGAGAGGGGTTGGTGATATGGAGCGAAACAAAATGAGCGAACGAGCGAATGTGCGAATGAGTGAACCAAAGAAGCGGTGGGTTGGAGATGGGGATTGTACGTGGGATAATGCAGAAAAGAACGACAAACTACAGGAATAATGCGGAACGAACGATACTCACAGCTTCACACGAGCACATCGACTGATACTACGAGCGGGGGGAGGGGGGTTATATGGAAGGTTGGACGATTGGGCGCGATCAGACGCGGTCACCGTTGGTATCACCATCGTCGTTGTCGTCGTCATCATCGTTGTGGCCGTCGTCGTTGTCATGACTCTGCCTCGATGCGTGTTGCGATAGCGATGGCGCTGACGCTGGCAACGGCGATAGCGCTGGTGGTGGCTGAGGTGGCTGTTCGATATCCGCTGCCTCCGTCTGTGGCTTGCGGACAATGTCCAACATCTCAATGGCAATCGATGCAGACCGTCCGCCGGAGGATGAATGATGATGGTGACACACCTGCCCATCCGGTGACGCCTGCGAGCCGTTTCCACTGCCACCATCCGTCGTCGTAGGATATAATCGCGCACGTAACCATACCCATAGATAGTCCACGGCGTAGCAATACGCTGGCGCCAACGACATCACCACCAGCACCCACAACGCGGACACCGCCCCCACCGATGCACCCAACGTATCAAACAACGTATACGACAAGAACACCGCCGCCAAATACGGCAGCGGTACAAAGGCCTTCTGCATCGTTCCTTCGAATTGGCCCAAATCCATCGCCAGCTCATTCAACGGACGTGACAACAACGACGGACACCGCTGCACCATCGCCTGCACCCGTCGGAAATACACAAAATACAACAGTCGCGATTCCACGAGCCACGACACGGCAATGACCACGTTCAACAACGGAAACTGAACGCCGTACGTCAACATCACCGCGAGGTCACTGACCAATTTCACGACGATTTCCTTTCGCGAAGGCACCAGTTTTCGTAATTCAAACGTTGACGGTGATGGTGGCGGGCGGCTGAAACGTTTCGAGAGATGCGCCACCACCGATCGTGCACGACCGACGGTGGCGGACGAGACACGCGATGCCCGTGACGACGCCACACTGGGTAACGGAGCAGGCGCCTTCGTCATCGATGGTGGTGTACCATCGGCCGGGTCCGTTGATGATGATGCATCGGCGGCGGCAATGGCAGTGGCAGTGGCGGCGGTCAAAGGATTGATCACTTCGTGTGCTGCTGGCGTGATAGACATCAAGGCCGGTGGAGCATTCATTTCGGTGATGGAGGTGGTTCGAGAGCTCGTCGAGGGCTCTCCCGACGGATGAGCTTCCAGCACCGTTTCGAACCGATGCAAATCGACGTACCATTGAATCGGACGTAGTCGATAGGGAGTCACACGAAGCAACCAAGCGGACCGCGTCTCTTCCCAGGTGGGCCGTAAACGACCGGTAATGCTGCTGCTTCGGCTGCTGCCGCTGCTGCTTCGATGCTCCATCGTCATGGAGGACATGCGACTGGTCGTTGGCAGTGATGCGGCTGGACGCACATAATACCGCGCCGACAGTGCCTCCAGTGACAGATACACCACCGGCAACACGACACTGCTGATGATATACCGCACCAAAAACACGTACACGAACGACGTCATCAACGTCGAGCTACACACATAACTGTACGCGAAGGGAGCACGAAAGGTATTGTGTTGGAACAACGGAGGAAACGCCAAGGTATAGACCTCATTGTACCAGGGCAACACCTCTTGCCGATTCAGGGTGAAGCTGTATTTCAATGTCACCAAGGGCGGGGAGGTCAATAGGTAGTAGAAACAACTGGGGTTGATCAACATATCCGCCAAATACGGGACAATGACATTGTTCGTGACCATTAAAAACGTGGTCGCCGTGACCCCAAAGACGACTCGTTCTTGAGGGGCGGCGGAGGCCGGAGTACGGTGCAGGAGATGTAAAATGGAGGACCCCAATGCCGGCAATCCATGAATCACAAACAATCCCGAAACGACTTTAAACACGGACAACAGGATCGTGATCATGGTCATACCCGTCACACTCACATTGCTGGTCAACGCATAGATGTACCCCATGTTCGCAGCAATGACCGTGAGCACGACCGCTACTATCGTTAGGTATTGTGCGAGCCAGACGAGCCATGTCTTTGGATACCGCGTACGATGTACCAAACGATGCAGCATGTTCATATCCAGGGCAACCGCCGCTAGACATTGTTTTAATCCATACAACGCGACAATGGAGACCAACAACAGAATGACCGTCGGTACCATGCCACGTAAGTAACAAGCCGACAAGGTCCAAAGATATTGCGATTGATAGACCCCATAAAAGACAGTGAAGATACCATACAAGGGCATATAGATCACCAGCGGTACCACCATGACGGGAAACACCAAAACATACAGGATTTGATTCAAACTGGATTCGAAATGAAGAATCAATGGGTTCGTTGCGGCCATTTTCGAATGGACGGGCCCCACCAACGTCACCATCGTGTGCCAGAAATCTCGTAGAACGGGTTGGAGGCTCGTCATGCGTCCCTTGCCATACAAATGCCAAATATGCAACAGCAACACACTGACAAACGTCCCACCGACAAGGCAAACCCAGGCAATCAACCCACCATTCGCATTATCGGACCCACACACATAGGAATTCAAATAGGGATCATTGGAGGGCAAGGTATTCCCCTTCGAATCACACGTGAAAATATTGCCATTGAGCACATCGACGTTGGCAATGTCTTTAAAGGACAAAGGGATTCCTCCCGACAAATGATTCTGTTCCAATGACAACGTCATCGACTCGGGTGACGAGGTGACTTGTGCATTCGATGGGATGTACCCCGTGAAACGATTGAACGACAGGTCCAAATATGTCCATTGCGGGTGGTGCCAGATCCATGATGGAATGGTCCCCGAGAGAATGTTGTAGGACAAGACGAGCTCCGTCAAGGCCAATGTTGTTTTCCCCACGGGCAAGGTCAACGTGGAGGGTAACGATCCTTGGAACTTATTCCCCGCCAAATGAAGGTTCTTTAACGTTGGCATCGAAAACAAACATGCAGGAATGGTCCCAGCTGATGCTTCAGAGTGTGCTTTGGAGTTCATTCCATCCAACAGCAAGGTTTTCAACTTGGGTAACGTGCAATAGGAGGCAGGAATGTCCATGTTGCTGATGTAATTCAGCCCGGCGGCGAAATTGGTCATGTTGGGACTCCACGTCGCCAAATCGGGCAACCCACCTGTGATACGATTGTTGGACACATCCACCAGAGACAATGACGCAGTGCGACCGGTCAACGACTTGAAAAACGACACCAGCTCTCCAGTGTATTGGTTCGATGCGATGTCTAAGATCGTCACAGACGTCAACGAAGCAAACTGATCAATTAAATTGCCATGGAACCCATTGCTCGACAAATCCAGAAGGTCTAATGTACTGATTTCATGGAATCCAGCCGGTAACAGTCCCGTAAATTGATTCTCCGCCAACGTTAGAGATTGCAACTTCGGCAAATGAATCCAAGTTGCGGGAATGGTCCCATAAAACTGGTTCCCTTTGACACTAAAGTACTCCAGTGCGGACAATGAACCTAACGACGACGGTAATGTGCCTTCAAACTCGTTGTGATCCATCTCTACTAATTGCAATCTCGTTAGATTGCCAAAGGTCTTCGGGAGTGTACCATGCATGAAATTCTCGTTGACCACGAGCCATTGCAAAGTTTGCAACACGTTGATGTTGGGAGGGAAGAAACTTTCCAAGAAATTGACGCCAATATTCACATACGCCAACGCCTCTAGATTCCATAGTTTCTCACTCAGACGCCCCGTAAACAAGTTGCCGCTGATGTCAAAGATAGCCAATCGAAACAAATTAACCACGTCCGCTGGGAAGGTGCCATGGAGGTGATTATTGTCAAGTAACAACAGCTGCATCTTGACCAACGATCCAACAGGCGGAACGGTGCCCGTCAATGCATTCTGTGTTAATTCCAAATATTTCAAACTGGTCATGTTTTGTAGCACAGGTGGCAAGGAACCTGTCAAGCGGCATCGGTCGATGCTGAGAATTTCAATGGCGGACAATTGACCAATCGTTGAAGGTATGCTTCCGTCGAAAAGGTTGCTCCCAAGATACAAATACACCAAACTGGATATATTGCCAATACTACTGGGGATGGTGCCTGAGAATTGGTTTCCAACCAGACCCAGAACGCGCAATTGCTGAAGAGACATCAACGCTTCAGGCAAAGTACCTGTCAACCTATTGGAATACGCGTAGATGGTCGTCAATGACTGTAATGACCCAAACGTTGATGGCAACGAACCAGTAAAGGCATTCTCGGAAAGAAGCAGCTGCTGCAGGCTGGTGAGATTGCCAATTTGTGGGGGCAGAGATCCCGTGAAATCATTTTGCCCTAAATTGATGATGACGATATTTGGTAGGTAAATGGAGTGGGGAATGCTACCGTGCAGTGAATTTCCTGCAAGAGACAGAAAATTCATCGATGCGGATGAAAACAAAGCGACCGGAACAGTGCCTGTCAGTTTATTACCACCAAGATCAAGATAGGATAGCGTACTCATCAATGCGGATGAAAACAAAGCGACCGGAACAGTGCCTGTCAGTACATTGTCACTGAGATCAAGATGGGATAGCGTACTCATCGCTGCGGACGAAAACAAAGCGGCCGGAACAGTGCCTGTCAGTTTATTGTCACTGAGATCAAGATAGGACAGCGTACTCATCAATGCGGACGAAAACAGAGCGGGCGGGAGAGTGCCTGTCAGTTTATTGTCACTGAGATCAAGATAGGAAAGCAATGTTAGGTTCGCGAACGCCGAGGGTATCGTACCCTCGAACAAATTGTCGTCGAGTGCATAAATTTCCAATTGAGACAGAAGAATCACATCATCACTAACTGTTCCACTGAGTTGGTTGAAACCAAAATCAGCGTAGAAGAGATTTCCCAAAGTAAAGAAACTATTCGGGATGGTGGATGTTAACCCGTTGTCTTCTAGGTTGATGTAAATCAAGTTTGGGAGATTGAAAAACGCACCAGGTAGTGGTCCATAAATATTCATTTGTGGAAGACTAATGACGTTGACCGTATTCATAGACGTGGTGAGTGGTTCACAGCCGACACCTTGCCAGAAATCGTTGCACGGGTCTGAAGATGGATTCGAAAAATTCCACGGGATGCCATTCTCATCGTATGGCTCCGTCCACACCCAGTTTTCACCCTGGGTAGAGTTATACAGGCTTAGTAACGCTGCATACTCCGACGCTGGCAACGTGATGCTCTGGCAACTGACAACCGTCAAGATCAGGCTCCCTCGTAAAATTAGATCCCACAACATCCTGCTCACCATTTTTATTCACTTTCCCATAAAACAGATAGAAACAAGCATATGGACGATACGGTCTTGGGTCTTTTTCATTCAGAAGACGATCTGCTGGATCTTCATCATCATCGTCGTCGTCGTCGTCGTACTGGATCTTCATCATCGTGGGGCTTCATCGTCGTCGTGTACAAGCTCTTTTCAGCTTTCTTCGTGTAATGTAGGTAGTGCGCACCACTGGTATTTTTTGCCAATGGGCAGAACAATCAAGCTTGATTTTACAGGGAGAAAATAGAAATTTGAATCTGTGTCTAGTTAAGTAACCAAGCGAATGGTTCGAACGAGAATAGCCCCCTAATTTGCCCTGCCTGTTCCGCAGGCTGTATGTGCAAATGTAAGTTGTTGATGGAACTGCTGCGTCTGTGTCAGGTGAAGACTCTGTTCGCCGCCCGCTACACCGGCGGCTATTTGTAGATAGACACACCTCCGAGAGGATGGATAAGTCTGTACATTGCAAGCACTTCCATGAACTGCGCATAATATCTGCTGACAAAATTTCAAGCCACCGCCCTTCAAAAGCACCCCGGAAACCGAAGCTACAATAAATGGAGTCAACCTTTTCATGAGGATTGAGAAGAGGAAACAAGAATGAATAGATGCTACGGTATATTGACCATGATGAAGTTAAATCTGATTTATCCAACATTCTGCTGAATTACTTTCATGTGCGAGACGATTCGCTGAGCAACAGTATCCGCCACATCATGGAGTGACTGGCTTTCATCAATAGGTACATGAATGTCAGCCTGCAAGTAATACTGTTGTCGTTTCTTCATCAGATCTTCGAGTGTTCGTCGCGGATCCGGACCCTTTTGCAGAAGTGGTCGGCTAGAAAGCTCCGTTGGATTTTTCACAAGGCGATTCATGATGGTGGACATAGAGGGATTTAAGAACACTACAATTCCTCCTCGCAGAAACTTCCAGTTCTCCTCTCTTAAAACAAGGCCTCCTCCAGTTGCAACGACTTGACCCGGATTGTTGGCCACACTGGACAGAATTGCTGTTTCCATTTCTCGGAAACGTGTCTCGCCATGTCGTGTGAAGTACTCTCCGATCGGCATTCCGATGTCAGATTGAATCAAGCTGTCAATGTCAGTGCATTTATAGTTCAATTTGGTGGACAATATCTTCGCTAACGATGATTTACCACTCCCCATCATCCCAACCAGATACACATTCAGCGGGTTCATCATCTCATAAAGCCTTTGGAAAACATTTTCAGCTTTCAAACATGATGGTCGTTGATGGTGCTTGTGAATGAGATGAAAACCGGCACCAATAAATGCAATGCTTGCAAACACAAGCAGGTTCAGTTGGAGGTACATCTTATTCCATAGGGTCAATTTCACGTCGACGAGGATTGTTTAGGCATTCTCAGAATTCAATTGACACATATATCTTTTCTACAAATCACTTGAAGGAACGACTGATGATGAATCGTTGTTATTTCTTCAACGACTTGGGAATCGTTGATCGAGCTCACCGTCATCATGTCCAAGCGTTGGACTGCTGGGTATTTGGGGAAGCTGGGAACTGGGACGGTTGGGAATCTCGGAGAACTCGATGCTCTGCTTGGTGCTCGATGCGCTTCTCGAATAATAATAGCAACAGATGAACCGAATTCCATTATCTAATTGTTTGGAAACTCTGGTAGAGATTCAGTTGTAAGTAAAGGACGAAGTAGCCGCGAAACGAGAAAGAATGAGTCAAATCGCGGAAGTATTACCGTTGCTGCGGGGTGAAATGTCGAAGATGCGCATCCCACACACTCGGGACAAAGTCTACAAAGATGAATGTGTCTACACGTTTGATTCACCTTATTCTGATTCGGGATTGTATGTGAATACTATCACGTTCAACGGTGTTGGGGAGCGCTTTTTGCGACATGATGCAAGGGTGTCAGGCTGCAAAATCTATCTTCATCAGAAGTGGACACAAGTTCCCCATGTTCGTAGTGAAGACGAGAAAACCCAAGAGGAACCGACCAAGTTAGCGATTGGAGTTGAGGGTGGATTTGGTAATGACCCTAAGTTCGACGTTGTGAAGGAGCATAACCTCGTGGTCGTCCGTGGTTCGGACTTGGTCACCATTCCTTTACCCTGCACTGAACTCCCTGAGTTTATTTCCAACGTTCTGAATGGTATTATTTCTCATGGTGGCATGAAGCAGACAATGCAATTAGCGTCGTGGAATGCTGATCAAGAGAAGATTGTGTCGAAGTACGCGGATGGATTGCCACAGGTGAATCCATCCGGTATGAAGATTTCCCAAGATCCTAAACAATGGAAAGACGCGGCTAGTGATGCCACCGACAATTTATGGCTCAATTTGTCCACTGGATATATCGGTGGCGGAAGAAAGAATTGGGATGGCTCTGGTGGTTCAGGATCTGCTCTCCAGCATTACATCGACACCGGTCGCAAGTATCCCTTGGTGGTGAAGCTCGGAACCATCACCGCTCATGGTGCAGATGTGTGGTCGTATGCAGAAGATGAAGATTGTTTGGTGATTGATCCTCATTTAGCGGATCATTTATCGTTTTGGGGTATCGATATCATGACGTTGGAGAAAACGGATAAGTCCTTCGGTGAGATGGAAGTCGATTTAAACAAATCATATGGTTGGAGTAAATTGATGGAAGGTTCCGAGCAATTGGAGCCCTTGTCTGGAGCTGGTTTGGTAGGCTTACGTAATATTGGTTCATCTTGTTATATGAACTCGGCACTGCAATGCTTGCTGGCTATTCCGGAGATTCAGCAACGGTACTACGGAAATCACGCTGCCATTGTCGAGAGTTTACCCGTGTCGCATAATCAACCAGCCAATGAAATTGCAGTGCAGTTCAGTAAAGTTGCCGATGCGTTGCTTTCTGATCGCTATGCTGCACCGTTGACAACGGAAGCTGTGGCGGAAGGAGGTTCGACGGTTGTGGCCTCGTTGAGTGAACAGGCGATCGATGCGTCGACGTTGGAAAAATACGTCGTGGCACCGACCATGTTCAAACATGCCATTGGCAAGGATCATCCAGAGTTTTCTTCTGGACGTCAACAAGATGTTACAGAGTACCTGACGTACTTGTTGGATGTACTGAAGCGCGACGAGCGAACGTCGTTGGGACGTTTTGCGGCGACTTCGACGCAACATCCAACCGCATCGTTGTTTGAATTTCATGTGGAAGAGAAAGCGAAATTGGTCGGTGGAAATGATGTGAAATTGGCCAAAATTGGTGCAAATACGTTACGCTCGATGATGGAACTGCCTGTGCCATTGGATAAAGCGGTGCGTAAGCCGGTCGTCGACGATGACGAAGCCGAAGGAAAGGCGTCGGAAGCCAAGCGACCACGTGTCGATGATCCTGCCCACGATATGGAACAACTGTTGGTACCATTGACGGCCTGTTTGGATGCATGGCAAGGAACGGAAGTGGTGCAATTGGATCACCCCACTCGTGGGCAGCGGTTGCCGTTCCTGAAGACGCTTCGTGTGAAGACGTTTCCTCGTTATTTGATCGTGAAACTGCAACGCTATTACATCGGTGACAATTGGACCCAGAAGAAAATCACTGCAGAAGTGCCGATGCCATTGCATTTGGATTTGACCTCGCTGCAAGCGGAAGGTCTCTTGGCGGGAGAAGAAGAACTCGTCGAAACGGCCACTGCCAGTGGCACGTCGTCCGCCTCTGCTGCTGCGGCTAGTTCTGCCGTGACACCCGATGAGAATCTTGTGGCGCAGTTGGTTGCCATGGGCTTTTCTGAAAATGGCGCCAAGCGAGCGGCCATCGCGACACGAAATGCGGATGCAGAAATCGCGATGCAATGGGTGTTTGAGCATATGGAAGACGCCAATTTCAACGATCCGCCTGTCATTGAAGCGGCTCCGTCAACGACAGGTGCCTCGTCAGGTGATAGTGGTAATGTGATCGATGAAGGGTCGATTGAAATGTTGTCCGCGATGGGATTCACGGCCGAACAAGCTCGTGCAGCATTGACCGCCACGTCGAACAATGTCGAGCGTGCGGCGGATTGGCTGTTTTCTCGTATGGATGACTTGGATGCGGCCGTGGCTGAAGTGCTCTCCGGAGCAGGAGCCACTGCTTCTTCCGCCTCGTCATCATCGCCTTCGGGATCTGCTGCAACCGGACCCGAAGGATTAGCTGCTGAAACACCTGCGGAAGGTAAATACAGTCTCATGAGTGTGATTTCGCATGTGGGCAAGTCCGCGGAACATGGGCACTACATTTGCCACGTTTTGAAAGACGATCGTTGGGTATTGTTCAACGATGAAAAAGTTGGCAAAACAGAACGTCCTCCTCTTGGGTATGGATTTGTGTATATTTACCGTCGCAACGATGGTCCTGGCACGTGGTAATTGGTGTTGGTTGTCTGCTGCTTCGTGGTTGTCCATGGTGCATGTAACCTTTTTCACATTCACAACCTACTTTCAAAAGAACGATTCTGTAATGACGTCTTTCACCAATTTAAACCACATTAATGATGGTCTCTTCTACGTCTTCTATATACAATTGCGACGGAGACGCTGACGGTGACGGCGGCTGCGACGCGACGGTGATAGAAATAGCGTTTGTCACTGAACTTGTCTTAGATGCGATTGCGTTCTTGTTCACTTTTGGTCAACCAAGAGTGAATTTCACTTCCTATCGCAGCTTCACGCGCTTTCTTGATTTCGTACAAGCCCTTTTGGGCATCTTCAACATAAATATCGTGGCGTAGCATGCAAGGGCAAAAGGCTTTGGGGCAGCAGATCGGTACAAACATACAGCAGCTGCTGTTAGCGCGAATACAGAGGCCAAAGCAGCATTGCGTGCCGTTCAAGCGAATGCGTTCTCCGTTGCCACCCAGAAGACACGTCAGAAACTCATTGCAGAATCGCGTTTGATCGGAAATGTTGAGGAACATGTCGTCATCGTAGTACATCACATGTACTTGATCTTGCACTTTGAATAAGCAGGGATCTACCCCACAGCATACTCCAGGCTGAAGAATCAGACTAGGTTCATTCCATTCCAAAGAGTTTTCCCGTAGATGAATGTAGGTCGATGCGGATCGCTGCTTGATAACGTATTCCGACTCTCCGCAGCAAGGACAGAGAAATGACATCAATGGGCAACAAGCGGGTGCATTGCAGCATACTAAGCAGCCATCGGTCTTTTGGCCTGGTTTGAGAGATGATATTATTCCCATTTGATGTTGATCTTGGCGTGACATGACTGGTCGGCCAGGGTTACGATAATGCGCTGACTTCATTTCAACACACGATGCAAGTCGGGAGACACGAGAAAGTTGGGGAGGGGTGGGCTTGAATGTGATATATCAAAGGATGCAGTATAGTATACCATGTAAAGGTCATTCAGCGTTTGGCGATAATGTATCAGATTGGATTGGTGTGGATGAAAGCAATGGAATGCCAATCCAACGGTCACCTGCCACACTGCAGTTCGGTGCAAAATAAATGTAACGCCTTTTCTTCCTCTGCACACAGCCGCCTAACTCAGCACCCACCGCGTATGTATAAAGCCATTTCGATTTTATGAAGTCGTGAACGACGAGAAACTTGAAAGCTTGTTAAGTTAACCAGTGCATCATCACAAACAAGTTGGCTGTCAGTTTTCTACACGGTAAAGAGTAGTAGTACAAACTACTGTTCATGTCAGTATGTGAATCCGGAGTATTTCTTCAGAGAAACAATAATCTTCTCATTGACAATGTTCGTCGATCACAGAAGATGAAAGGAAGATAGAAGAAGAAAGGGTTTAGAGGAAGGGGCCTTGATGATCAAAATATAGCAACGAATACAGCTAACCTAAAAAAATCAGAACAAAGATTCGAAAAAAATTTGACTGCCATCCACCCATTCGAGAGGGATTTAATTCTTAATGGCAGGGAGAAGAGCCTTCGAGCACTTTCCGGTGGTTTCAAATTCGGATAAGTAACCCAAGGTGGTGGAAGCAATCGTGTTGATGGCTGTTTCAGTAAGGAATGCTTGATGACCAGTCACCAACACGTTGGGGTAGGTCAACAAACGAGCGAACGTATCATCTGGGATAATTTGACAAGAGCGATCCTCGAAGAACAGCGCACCTTCACCTTCGTACACATCAATGGCAAGGGATCCAATTTGTCCGCTCTTCAATCCACGCAATGCCGCCGGGGTGTCGATGATTCCACCACGCGAAGTGTTCACAATAACAACACCACGCTTCATGGTCGCCAAAGTCTCATCGTTAACAAGGTGACGAGTAGAGTCAATCAAAGGAGTGTGGAATGTGAGAACGTCCGATTCTTTGAACAGGGTCTTTGGCTCGACGAAAGTGCACAAATTGGCAACTTCGTTCGAAGGGTACGGGTCGTAAGCCAAAATTTTGCAACCGAAGCCCGAAAGATTTCTAATCACAGTTCGGCCGATTGATCCAGCACCGTAAACACCAATGGTCTTCTCGCGCAGCTCGAAACCTTCCAAACCGTCAAGGTTAAAGTTTCCTTCACGAGTGCGGTGGTGAGCTCTGTGAATATTTCTTGCGACTGACAGCAACATTCCCACAGTGAACTCAGAAATCGCATTCGGAGAATACTTCGGGACCGCCGTGACGGTGATGCCTAGATCCTTTGCAGCATTCAAATCGATGTGATTGGTGCCTGTGCTGAGAGTTGACACCATACGAGTTCCACCTTTCGCGAGGGTCTCCAACGCCGTTCTGTCCACTTTATCATTGACAAAAACGAGGGCAGCATCGAATCCTTCGCAAAGAGGAGCAGTAGAAGAATCAAAACCTGCATCCAAGTATTGCAACTGATGACGAGCACCGTTGGCAGCATTGATTTTGTTCAAAGCATTTTTGAAGTATCTTCGGGACGAAAAGACCAAAGTTCTCATTTCCTCTCTCAAGTTCTTGGGCACGCAAAAGATCGATGATTATGTTATATCTTTCTGAATTGCTGTGGTTGTATTTGTATCATCCAAAAGTTGCCCGCTGGCGCCAACGGCGAAGAAGAACATGGAAGAAACTTCCGCTGTGTGTCGTCGTCTTCGTGCTTCGCTGCTGCGAGGCAAGTGGAGGGATAATAACAACTTCCATTAGGTTAGAGATCAATCAAGATGTTACAAAGTGAAACAACAGGAAAGTTGAAAGAAAGTGAACGCCTACATCAAACAGCGTTCCCGCGAAGTTAAAAAGGAGCATGGTCATATCGTTGTGGTTCACACGCCGACGAAGGTAAGGTTCTGACGACCAATCCCGTATTGATTGTACATTAAAAGACGTCGTACTGTACCAATTCAAGATGTAGTACACATGAAGTTCAAAATGAAGTACTGCGGCCATTGCAAGGATGGGCTCAGAGCTTTGGTACTTTCTCGAATTGATCAGTAGGCAACAGGAAATGAGAGCCGTTACAGCGCCACTTGTGAAATACCACTGCATTGAGCACAGCACTTCCTTTGAGTACGGTGGCCCAAGACCAAACAATACTTGTATACGGCTTAGGACTTGAAAGAGTTCAAGAATGCACAAAAAAGCACTCAAGATATCGTGGTCGAGAATGCTCATGTTGTTGGGGAAAGGAACTGTACTTGGCCCAGGTTGAAATGACTTGACTAGAACTCTAGGCGTGATTCTACATTTCATCTGTGATGGGGAGCAGCGAATCAGCCAACTTCCTCCGGAGTCTTTATCCTCTTTCAGGCTTAAAATCATGAAACAATCGGATCGTCCCCTGCCAGTGGCAAAAAGTTAAGTCCCTTGAGCCCCTTGAAGTGAAATTCAACTTTCTGAAGACATGAGGGCAGCAGAAAACACACCAACTACCAGTTCGTAGAGAAGGGAGTAATTAGCAACAGCAGATATCGACATGTATGTACAGTCCGGGAAACCATGAAAGCTTCTCGTATAATTCGGAACGGTGCATATGCATCAGCAAGTTAGCTTCTGGTAGAAGAGCACGTATGGTGTATCCTTCTCGCCCAGAACTGCTTCCTACATCAACACGCACGATCAGTCTTCTGCAAACCACACAAAACGCGTAAGAGCATATACAAGCTGTAACGTACCTCAGATATTGGTGTGACTATTGTGTCATTGTATCGTAGCCAGTGTGCTTCGTGTCCATGACCAACCTTATGGTTACGAACATCACAAACATAGTGACCACCACCAATGCTTGAGCCATAGTGGCGAACGACAGCCGTCAGTTGGTATTCGCTGTCTTCAATACGTGTAAACGCCAGCATGCCCTTCGCCACGCGACCCTCCGATAAATCCTTCGCCAACCGCGTGCAGGCTTCGAATTTTTCTACCGCAGCATCAATCGTGTTCACAGCGGAATCAGTAAAGATGCGCTTGAATGAACTGCTGTTGACAACCTGGGCCTTTGCTTCCAGAGATGGATTCGGAACATTGCTGTTCATCATTCCAGCGGCGCGAAGACTCAACTTCGATGGGAAGGTGACCGGCGCATCGATTTTGCGAAACTCTTGAAGACGGCGGTCATATTGAAATCGCTTCAAATGAAACACCAGCACTGGAGCCACAGACAATAACTGCTTTCGCATTTCCACTTGCTCTCCCACTTCGCAGTGCTGACATCGAAGATCACGGGACTCCGGTTGCAAATACCGATGGATCAAATAATGGATATCATTGTTCGCAGCGACAGGAGACGATGGCGCAGCATCATCGGTTGCATCAACTTCCAAAGAAAAATCGCGATACATTTCCGTTCGGGGTTCACGTTGATGATGACAATTTGTGCATGTCATCACACTCTGCATGGAACTTTCAAAGAAGAGAGACGGGGGAAATAATTGTTTGAGCAATTGCATTTGTGCGTCAACTTGCCCAGATATCTCTTGAACTGCTTCAGAAGTTAAAGAGACTTTGGAGTCAATTGCATCTAGCGATGGACCATCAGTGTGACCATTGGCATCCATTGAAATTGAATCGCCTGTCGAAGACTCTGCAGCTGCACCAGCAGCCGCAGCAATGGTCGCGGGAACTGCTGATATAGTGGCAGGTGATGGAGTGTTCAAGATGCGGGATTTATCATGAACCACCTTTATCTTTTGTTGAAGAATAACCCCACGCAATGTTCGAAACATATCGTCCTCCAATTCATTCATGAGATCGCTCAAAAACTCCTGTGCATCCTGTTGACTGAAATTGGCGAACTTCTCTTGACGATGAATGACACAGGCCCGAAAACGCATCGGATCCACTGCGAATTTCCTTTCGATCTTCAACATAGTATCGACTTTAGAACTATGACTGCCTCCCAATGGACCGCCATATCCGCCATTCGTAGAATTGATCAGGGCGGTCAACTGGTCACTATTTATCGGATGATTGCGCTTCGCTTCAATCAGTTGCAACATGTTGCTCAACTGCAGGAACAGGCTCCGGTCAACAAATTGCTTTCTCCCTTGCAAGTCAGTCGGAATTGCAGCGGGCGACGAAAAATATTCACCTGTTGCAGCATCAGAGGCTTGCAAGGCAACGGATGACGACGAAATCTGTGAATCGTGATGGTAGACGGTTTGCCACAGCGTGGAATTCAAATTGGCGGATAATCCTCGAACCGACGATAGCGCCTGTGAAAACAAAAACAATGTCAAACGATTACCATTGACTTAGATGTAGTTCAAGATACGTACCTGCAAGATGGACGACATGTAACATGTGTTGCCCAAATTGCGAATTCCCCCTTCGTACTTCCCATCGAATCGAACAACCGACGGTACTGCAGGAGCAATAGGATTCGCAAACAATGACGAGCCAGAGAGAGAAAATGGTTCAATCAGAGCTGGGCGTGGGCGGCTATTGGCAAAACCGAGTGACTCTGTCAACGATCCAAATGGCTTAGATTTCTCCGGGGTTCGCAACCCAGCCGCCATCTCGTTTGCCATAGCAGATGAAAGCGGGGATCCTGAAAGGCGCATACGAGCTTGCTTCCCAACGTTTCCATCAACTATGCGAGGTTGGATATTTTCAGAAACCGATAAGGTACTGGTCAGCGTGTTCCACATTGGCTGCGACGGGCGGACCTCAGAACGAGGTGGTGTGGACATACTAATCTCTGCGGGCTTGGCCCGGAAAAAATTGTCCAGCCTGGCTGGAACCAAGACCTTTGTGTCAGATGGCGCAATAGGAACCGGATTATCAATCCCTCGATCACCTTCGTCCTCATCTTCATCCCTCCTCTTATATGCCAAGTCAGCTACAGCCTCCCATGCAGAATGCTTATCACCGATCCCGTTAAGTGCCGAATATTGACGCTTCGAGTTGCGACCATACGTTACTTGAGGGACTACATGCGTTGATGAAGATGAAACAGCGTGTGCTGCAGACCGATTGTTTGCGAGGGATGCCTCGTCCACAGGTGGGAGAGATTTTAGAGGCGACTTCAAAGGCGACTGAGTGTACACTCGTTGTTGAACGGAACTCATAAGCCTTTGAGGAGATTGATGTTTCCCATTTGTTGCAACGGTTGTTGTTCGCGAAATAGTTCCAGATGTCTTGCCATGCATGTTGAGTTTTCCCTTTACATCAGGCGATCCCATTCTTGGAGGAGCTGGAGCTACAACTTTGGTTGAAGGGGGGCGGACAGTGCTGCTTGAAGTGGCATTGCCTCCATTAAGATCCCTTATTTTCCCCTCCATAATATCCATCAAACATTCTTCTTCGCGGGACAAATAGATCGATAAACCATCCGTCCTGATATGGTACTCTTTGGTAGTTGGATTCCTATTGATGACGAACTTCTTCAGGAAGAACACTTCCGTTAACTTCCGCCAACGGACAGAAACCTTGTTGTTTTGAAATTGAAGAATTAAACGGTCTGGACGGTTAAGTGCCAGGCCGAATTCATTCGTCGTGAACTTAGCTCTGTATGGAACAATCTCATAGTCATCAGAAACGCTCATTTTGATGTGCGACTTTTATCTGGCTAGGTGACTCAATGAACGGGATTCTTTGGAGAAACAAAATGATGCTCTCAGAGCTGGCACAAAAAATTTCGCTGACTAGCTCTTGATGACGTTACTTTTGTGTGCATACGATGGAAGAGAGCATTGTTTTTGGCGATGCAGATGGGCGATTTTTCAAATCGGATTTGAAAAGGAAGGTGCTAGTCTATTTTATGGGTACATCTGGAAGTGGTTAGGTTCGGCAACCGTTTCTGAATTTTTTAACGATGCGGAGCATCCTCCATCATCCTGATGCAGCACCGATGATGATGATGAGAGAGATTCGGGCGAATGGAATAGACAACTGCATGGTGCAAGATTTACTTCCCTTCATCATTTTTCACCTCCTCACAAGAGATAGTTTTTTGGCTTCAGAACAGCTTGCCCATTGAACCGACCACAAATATTAAAGATCAGATATGTCATTCACGGCAGCTGCACCAGCCTCTTTGGAAGATGCCCTCGAGGATGTGGAAACTCGATTTTTGTACAATTTACCTGAATCGGAGCTGAATTCTCCAGAGCGCCTATTTTATCAGATCGAACAAGCGTATTGGTACTATGAAGACTTCAAGGCGGATAAGTTCAGCCATTTGGCGCACTTCTCGTCGTTGAAGTCATTCGCAGCGAAAATTTTCAACCACTGCGAATTGCTGAAGAACATGTCCAACAAGTTCAGTCAAATTTTTGCTGAGTTTTCGCAATACAAAGCAAAAATTCCTGTGTGTGGTTGTATCCTCCTGAATCCCGATATGACAAAGATGGTGCTCGTCAAGGATTGGAACGGTGAGAGTTGGACTTTTCCTCGCGGAAAAATCAACGAGAACGAAGATGAATTGGAATGCGCTATTCGGGAGGTCTATGAAGAGACTGGATTCAATGCTCGAGATCACTGCAATGCGAATGATTTCGTCGTCACGTTTCAAGGAGAAAAGAAAATCCAGTTGTTTATCGCCACGAATGTTCCGGAGACCACTGAATTTGAGCCGCAAGTCAGAAAGGAAATATCCGACATCAAATTTCATCCAATTTCGAGTGTTCCTGCTCACACGTACAATGTTCATCCCTTTATTCCCAAGTTGAAGCGGTGGATAACTCAAAACCAGCGACTGAAATCTAAATCCAAGGGCGACAAGAAAGATGAAAAGAAAAAGAAGAAAGGTGAAAAGGCCGGTGAAAAGGCTGATGAAGTTACGATACCTCGTATTCTCAAGCGAATGAAAAATGATTTTGACTCGAGAAACGAGGATACCTTTCAAGGCGCCGGTGGAAAGAAAAAGGGTTGGTCAGTGTCCGACATGTTCCAGGCCAATGCCAAATTGACTGGTCGTGACTACACTTATGATGGGAATCCGCATGGATTTGGCGATGCACATCCTCGATTTGTGAAGTATCAAGGTACCCAACCGCGACAGCAGAGCATGGATGATGACTACTTGCAGTTTGCCCAACAAAGTCAAAATTTCACCGTTCAAGATGGCCTGATCATGGATTTCTATACTCTTCAGGCATCGCTACAGCAGTCTCAAGCTCGCCCGACGAGATCCTTTTTCAAACGAGTAACTCTGGATACGAAAACCATCATGAGCGCGGTGGACCAAGAGCTCAAGCAACATCCCTTGTAAATTTAGTGTCATTTGTTGTCCTGTCGATGTAAAAGATGTCATTACAAAAGAAGTTTGCAATTGTACTGTATTTGATAAAGTCTTGTCAATTTCAGATTCAGAAGGATCGTTGAGCCACAATTAATGCAACAGAGAGAGGTGCTTGCAGTCGCGTTTTTCGCAAAGCGCAACGATCTTACCGTTTTACGATTACTATAGGCTCTTTCATATTGTCGTAACTCCAACTATGCAGTTGTTTGCGGAGGGAACGAAATGGACGATGGGACGCCATGACTCGGAGATTGTCATCGGACGATGCAGAGCAATTTCAGACACAAATGACACTGTAGATGATTATACTTTGGATTCTATGAGGGATGGTAGCAATGGGTGGAATCCTCCGGAGGATTACTTGGATGCTCTTTCTGTTTTCATTGTCATGCATTCACTCATTTCGTCGTTTCCTCAAGTCTCCCATGTCACGCTGGCGTGTTCGGTCTCTTCAAGAATCTGATGGGCCTCTTATCAAACCACCCTTTGTGATTGATATCAGCAGTCATGAAATGTTGATGGGTCCCGGGATTGAGTCCTTCAAGATGATCAACAAAGAAAAGATGAAAGAATTGACCGAAATAGCCGGACTAAGTCATCAGCCCAAATCATTACCCGAGCTTCAATACGAAGAATTGGATATGAAAACAGTCACAAAGCAGTGGATGGCTTACTGTCTGGCTCTGAACAAGTCTACAGATGTCAAAGCGTATGACATACAAGACGTCATTTCCGCATGCATGAAGAAAAACACACTTTGTCACATCGTCGACGAAGAGCAGCCCGTCGAGGAAATTGACACCGTTTTTGTTACGGATCGTGAATTAAGACGTATTCATCAGGAGCGTACGAAATCAAATAGCCCGATGAGTAGAGAAGATATGCTACATGCTCTGTTGTCCATTGCGGATGACGAGGACGTAAAATTTGTTGAGCCTGCTCATCTCTTTGATGATGCCGAATGCTATCCTGAACATAGCAATCCTGTTGATATTAAAAGTACGTTGGTTCCTGCGGAGGATTTCTTTGGTTCACAACCCGCGTGTCAAGTACCAGTTCGAGTTTTTGAAGGAACCATTGTTGACGATGTGACCGAATTCATTACATTGCCGGTACGTTTATCGTCGTCTTGGGCACATCGTTGCGAATGAATTTGATCATTTATCGACATGGTATTCTATAGGAGTTAGCGCGTGCATGGGAACTGCGATTAGCGGCTCCATTGGGTCTTCCAAGTGACAAAGAATTTGATCCCAAAACAGCTCTGCTGCTTTTGTCCAATCAAGACGACGAAGAAGACATGGAGCTCGTTGACGGTCCGATCGAATATGTAGAAGCAAGATCAATACCACTAACCAATCGTCGATATGAGGTAAGAACAATGGCGGTCTTCACAGTGCAAACCGGTCGTGTTCATCATCCAGTATGCCGCTCTGTTGCTGTTCAGGACTTGTTGTCCTCCATTTCTGATGAGCGCATTCGCGAGTATGTGCGAGGTAGATTGGAAGATCTTGATGATCAACAATATCTATACAACCACCCACCTCGTTCATCATTAAGCCCGGATGTTGAGTCGCAACGGTTAGTCATTGAAAGTTTCATGCACAGCAAGCATCCACTGCAGCATCGTATTCCAGCGCAATGGGATGACCCAGAGTAAGTATTGTCAGAGCTGCAAGAAAAATCTCTCTTCTTCATCTCTGTTGATCGACTTGTGTTTGTTTGTAGGGAGAGCGAATGGGCCGATTCGGAAATGTACCAGCTTGCGTCGCAAATGACGTTGCCCGGAGAGCCACGCGTTGATTTCTCACAGAAATCGACACCGTGGGAAAAACTGGGCTTGAAAGAAGAAGACATCTACCCAGAATCGGGTCGTTTTATGGACTATATTCGATCAGTCATAAAGGACAAAGAACAACTGGAGTTGCCACCAGTTGTGCAATGGAGTATTCAGATGCATTCAGAAGCAGCCGCGAAGTCCTCGGAACCAGCGGTGCAGCAGATCCAACCGATGTCACTACTCGTTGGCAACCAGAGTTTTGGCGAAGTCTCCGATAGTATAACACTAGCGGATTTGCTGCAAAACACCACGAAGATCCAAGAGTTGGAGAAGGCGACCGCCTTGTCTCCAAGTGAACAGGCTCTGTTGGATGAGAAACTGGCTATGGATGGATCAGCTACCTATTTTGATGATTTGGCGATCGCAACCGTTGGGTTCGAAGATGAAGCCTCGTTAGAAGTCACCCATCCGGATAGTCCATGGATGCAATATAAGCGGGCGATGGAACGGCGATTGGATCGATTGGAACAAATGGAACGTTTACCAGCCGATTACCTGCTCGAAGAACTGGAAGCGGACATTGAAGAAGAGATCGAAGCGGAAGAAGAGAGTGAACTCGGTCGTGAATTTCATCGAAAATTAGCCGAAGCGGAGCAAACCTTTGTATCTATCTTAGGCGATGAAGAGCATCTGGGTGATCGTGTGGCGGGTGTAGTGGATACGGCATTACAAGAGGTTGAAGCCTGGTCTGGCAGTGTGAATGACTCGACCAACTTTTTGCATCCTCGTATTTTGCGTCCTGCGTTGGACTTGTCCGAACGATACACGAAATTCCACTTACGCCAACGACAACGTCAAGTGGAGGAAGAGTACCGTGAATCATTGGCATTCGCTGAAGCCAATGACGAAGC